>VMDO01013021.1:0-16699 GCA_007922755.1 Pedetes capensis | reverse complement strand
TTTTGAATAAAAAGAGTTGTAAAAATAACTGAAAACCCTGAATATTAGAATCCTTAATATACATTTAAAGCAATAATACAATAAAAAGGGAAATTCATAATCCCAAACACATATCTACACAAATGAAAGAATGAAAATAAATAAAGAAACAAACAAACAAACAAATAAATTTCTCAGCTGAAAAAATAGAGGGAGTGCTGAGGATATAACTCAGTGGTGGAGCACTTGCCTAACATGTGCAAGGTCCTAGGTTCAATCCCCAGAACTGCAGTGAGAAAGAGAGACAGAGGGTGGGGGGAGAGGAAGAAGGAGAAATAGAGCAATGCTTTATGCTGTGGTTTGAATGTGACTTGTCTCCCCCAGGCTATGTGCACTCTCTTGAGGTCCTGAGTTTGATCTCCAGCACCGCAAAAACAGAAGGACCTGGCAGCGCACTCCCAAAACCATCCAAAAGCAGTCCTGAAGCAATCAGCCATAGAAAACCCTATGAATAGCAGAAAAGCACTGACACAGTGCCAGGCATAGCACAGTGTTAGGTAGTGTTTCGTTCTTTTGTATACAGGGTCGACTCCATGGCACCTAACAACAACAACAACAACAACAACAACAACAACAACAACAAAGGGGAATTTAATCCCAAAAGTTAGATAGAAAGAGAGTGGAAGTAATCCGGTTGTGGGGCATTTAGGAGATGACTGGGATTAGACAAAGTGCTCAGGATGTTGCCCTCATGATTGAATCCTGGTGGCTTTACAAGAGGAAGAGAAACAAGAAAACACCTATGTGTCCTCCTGATCTCTAGCTAGGGCATGCTGTGTGCAACCTTGGGACTTTGATAGAAAGAAGGCTGTCACCCAATGCAATCCTTCACCCTTGGACCAGAACTGTGAACAGAAATAAACTTTGTTTATACACAAATAACTTACCCAGCATGTAATATTATGTAACTAGCAACAACAACAAAAAAAATTAAACACTAAAAGTACAAGAAAGGAAACTATATAAATAAAAGCTGAAATTAGTGAGATAGATAGAAAAGCAGTAGACCAAATGAAAATCTCACTTTTTAAAAACACAAACATAGTAGAGGAACCTTAAGATAAGTTAATCAAGGGAGAAAATAATACAAAGTATTGATGGGGCTCAGGGTGTGCCACCTCAAAACATGACTTATAGGACACCAGAATATACCACCCCAAAGTGTGCTTTTTTAGTTTAAGGGTTTTGTTTTTTGTTTTTTGGGGTTTTTTTGTTTTTGTTTTTGTTTTTGTTTTTGCTGGTTATTTTGAGAAACTTTAGACACAAAAGCTCTGAAAAGTTATCCTTTTCTAAGAAAAATTTAAATTCATAGAGAAAATACCCATTTGTAAAAGTGTCTGTCTCTCCTACATCAAGAACAGAAGGATGACTAAGTCACTACAGACTTTGATCAGGGGAGATGATTTTGAGTGAAATTTGCATAATAAGCTTTTCCCTTGAGTGCTTTTCCTGGCCACCTAGTTTTAACCATTCTTTCCCCACGTTCTTTTTTTTTTTTTTTTTCACCAAGTAATGCTATCTAAATCTGAAATATAAACTAATGTTTTTACATTTAGTCTAAATATTTACTCATTTTACATTGATGATGATGTCGTTAGGTGCCATCGGTGTCCGACTCAAACGACCCAGTATTGTTAGTGCTTTTCTGCTATTCATAGGGTTTTCAATGGCTGGTTATTTTTTGGGAGTGGGTTGCTGGGTTCTTCTTCTAAGCCTATAGTACCTGGTGTTCCCAGGCGGTCTCCCATCCAAGTACTAACCAAGCAGGACCCTGCTTAGCTTCCAAGATCTGACGGGATCCCACTCCACAGTGGTACCACTGCAGGCGATTTACATTGATAGCTACATGCTATTAAACTTCTCTTTGTTTTGCTCTTACTAATTTGTCTTTTGCCTGTAGCCATAGCACTGTGGCCACTGATCCCGTCAGATCTCTGAAGCTAAGCAGGGTCGGGCCTGGTTATTACTTGGATGGGAGACCACCTGGGAACACCAGGGGCTGTAGGCTTGGGAGAAGGACCCGGCAACCCACTTTCCCAAAATAATCAGCCATTGAAAACCCTATGAATAGCAAAGAAGCACTAACAAAACTGTTTTGCCTGTTGTCTGTAAGATTGCTATGAGACAAGACACGGATTCCACGGCACCTAACAATAATAACAATTTGTCTTTTATTATAAGGAGTCCCACCTAAGAACTCCTGAAAGGTGAAGAATATTATACTTCCTCCTCTATAGCAAAAAATATCCAAAAGAAATGCCAAGAGGGAAATAAGTCCTGCTGTAGAAGAAATCTTTAAAAAATCATAAAAAGTTAATTTGTACATCTCTTTGCAAATAAATTTGTAAAACCTTGGGAAAATGGATGATTTCTTGTACTTATCCATTTATAGCTTATCAAAATTAAACTCAGCAGAGATAAAAATCTTAAATAGAACAATTTCCATAAAATAAAAAAATAGGAGAAGTTACCAGGGTACATTAGGTACGAAAGTCCACAAAATTAACACAAATCACCGTGAGAGCTCAGGTAACTTACTAAAAGCATTCAGCCAAAGCGTGACAGATGAAGACTTAAATGCAGGTTTTCTACTTCACATCTCCTGTTCTTTTCTATTACTTCATTCCAAGTCTAGTTGGTAAGGTAAAATTAGCAAGCATGAAACAACAAAACCCAAGGTAGATGGAGGGTCTATAAATGCAGGAAAAGATCAACTGTGTCGACATAGGCTGGAAAATTGAAAGGAACAGCTATTAGAAACACCTTTTCACGTGAATGCTACGTGGAAGTCTAATATGTAATAATAGACCTCTGTGCAGCTGCTCTGTTTGGAAGAGAGTAAGTTTCTCTGAGGGCCCCTTTCCCACTCTCTGCAACCAATTCTCCTCAGAAGTCCTGGGCTCTGCTGAAGAGTTTGGAAACCACTGGACCAAATCAGTAGTTCTCAATGGTGAGTTCCTGAACCAGTAGTGTAGCCGGGGTTGGAGTGGCCAGGTGGCTGGCCACTGAGCTTGCTGCCCAAGAATAATTTTCATGGGACACAAAGGCAAGCGAAGGCGAAGAAGTTTTGTTTAAAAATGAAAAATAGCAAGAGACTTCCACGGTGGAAGGGGGTCCCAAGGATGGGTTGATGAAGTGGAGCATCTACCTGAGGGTTTTATTGCCTTTTTTTCTCTGGGCTGGCTTCAGTAGATTGGTCATCACTTATCGGGGTATCTGTATGCTGGCCCAATAAAATTGAAATTGTTTCTACCTAAAAACTAATTGGTCAGGTGATTTTTAGTCTTGTTATCTAGGTTCTTCTTTGAAGAATGAGACCCTTTTTGAGGAAATGAACTTAGGAACTTTCGATGGCTTAGTTGAAACTCACATAGTCAACTGTTTTCCTTGTGACCGTTTCTAACCTCCATAGTTAGCTCAGTTGGTAGAGTGCTGGTCTGCACACTCTGAGGCCCTAGCTTCAATCCCCCAGTACTGCAAAAATGGGAGAAGGACCTGGTAGCCCACTCCCAAACCAATTCCAAAATGATCAGCCATTGAAAACCCTATGAAGAGCAGAGAAGCACTGACATAGTGCCAGGCATGCCACAGAGGTGGGAACTTCTTAGAAATATGAATTCTTTGGCCTCATCTAAGACTTTCTGAATCAGAAATTCTGGAAGTAGAGTTAAAAACCTGTGTTTTACACATTCCCTGGTGATTCTGATGCCTGCAAAGTCTGAGATCAGTGGGCTACTTTGCCTCTGAAAGAGCATTTGAGGCTGGAATTGAGGGATTTGAAGGGGAAAGGGAAGATCTGGACTTGCCATGGGGAATCCATCTCAAAGACAGCAGAGAAAGATGATGGTGGGTGAAGGAGCAGGGAAGTCCTGAGCAAGGCTAAAAGTTGTCACTGTGCACATCTAGTAAACATACCTGACAGATGCCTCAGAATAGGACAGCAGAGTGAGGGCATTTGGAGGTATTCTTGCACTCTGGATAGAAAATAAAGCAAGAGAAAAGCCCGGGAATTTGCATGGAAGCCACTGGCCATGAAGAGACTAGAATCTTTTCTTGTCTGATAGGTTTCATTTGTTCGATTGATTCACTATGTACCCCAAACTGACCTTGAACTTGTGATCCTACTGCCTCAGCCTCCCAAGTTCTGGTATTACAAGCGTGTGTCACCACATCTGGTTTGGGAGTAGCATCTTGAAGAAAGAAGAGAGTAAACTGAGTGGGTGGGGGAGAGTGGGAGAAGTGGGGATTGTGAAGGTTCACTAGCACTAGGCAGGTAGAGATTCCCCACGTTGGAGATCTCAGCACTGACACAATCCTGAGTTGTATTAAAGCCTGAGATTTTGCTTTGCTTCATATTTCACTGCTGAATTTATACTTCAGAATGGAGAAACTTCAAAAATATTTTTTAATTTCTACTTGTTTTCTCTGTGTTACCCAGGCTGGTCTCAAATTCTCAATCCTTCCTGCCCCAGCAGGAGGATTCCAAGTAACTGGGATTAGAGATACATGCCAGCATATCTGGTGAGAGCTGGGATTTAGACAAGTAGAGAGTCCAAGGGTGGAAGGAGGTAAGACCAAAGCTGTAGGAAAGGGAATATGCAGGGCATCTTTCAGAATATATGAACCACAATTGCTCAAGCAAAGTGTTCCTGAGAAGGAGGAGTTGGAATTGAGTTTTGGTCCACTTTTAAATGTTTATGGCCCAAACGTGTGCTTCTCATAGTAGGAATTCAATATATGTTTGTTGAGTTAGTAAAAGTTTGAGTCAGACTCAGAAGAGCCAGAAAATAAAGTTTGAACTTCATTTTATAGACCAGAGCTTCCAGACAGATGTTCCAAGAATGGGTAGTCAACAAGCTAAGATACTGATCACACTTCAAGGGAGCCAAGAAGGATCCAGGATGTCAGTCAGCTCTAGCCCGGGCTCTTCTAGTATGTTGTATAAATACAACTATTGCCTATAGATCTCATGGTGGAAGAGGATAGAAATCAACAAGAAGCCACTAAACACAACCAAGGAGTGGAGATGTTGTTGTTGTTGTTGTTGTTGTTAGGTGCCATCAAGTCAGGTCCAATTCATAGTGATCCTATGTACAACAGAACGAAACACTCCCCGACATTGTGCCATGCTTGGCATTACATCAGTTCTTCTCTGCTATTCATAGGGTTTCTGAGGCTGATTGTTTCAGGAGTGGGTTCCCAGGTCCTTCTCCCAAGACTACAGCACCCAGTATTCCCAGGATGTCTGCCATCCAAGGACTAAGCAGGCCCAACTTTCGAGGTCAGACAAGATCAGGTGCCAGAGTGGTTGGCTGCAGACGGTGGAGTATTAGACAAAAGTAATATTCCCGGGAAGACTGTTGCTATGGTATGAATGTTTGTGTCCTCCTAAAATTCGTATGTTGAAATCCTAATCATTAAGGTGACAGGGAAGTGATTAGATTATGGGGGCAGAGCTTTCCTGTATGGAATTATGTGCTCTTACAAAATGGGCCAAAAGGAGCCCATTTGCCCCTCCCATCATATGAGGACACAAGTAGAAGGCATCATCTATGAAAAAGCAGGTCTTCACCAGACACCAGTCTTGGACTTCCAGCCTCCAAAATTATGAGAAATAAATTTTTGTTGTTTACAAGTACACAGTGTATGGTATTTTATTATAGCAATACAAACAAATTAAAACAATTCTTAACTGGATGGTAGAGCAAATGGTGGGTCCTAGGCTCAAAGTTAAAGGCATTGGAGTAAAGATTTCCAAGGTATATATTACAAACATTTGCTAATTGCTTCCCCAAGTTTGTTTCTTCTCCTTTACCTTTTCTCCCTCTCCCCTCTTTTAATGTTGTTGTTGTTGTTAGGTGCTGTTGTGTCAAGTGTGACTCATAGGGTTGTTAACAGCTTTTAAAAATTGTCTAGGTAGAAGTGACTGCACTTCATCTCCATGGGTAAGCCCCTACTGGTTTAAACCAGTCAGCATTTCTCTTCCCCAAGCCCCACAGAGATTGGTTCAAGAATAGGCATATAAGCTAGGTGCGGTGGCGCACGCCTATAATCTCAGCAGCTTGGGAAGCTGGGAGGCAGAGACAGGAGGAGCGCAAGTTCAAGCCAGGCATAGTCTGTGTAACTTAGCTAGAGCCTGTCTCAAAAAGTAAAAAAATGGGCTGGGGGCGCAGCTCAGTGGTCCAGAACTTGCAAAGCATGCAGGCGCAAGGCCCTGGGTTCAACCCCTAGTACCACAAAAAAAAAAAAAAAAAAAAAAAGGCATATAATTCAGTCAGGGATTTTTTTTTTTCCACTAATAGGGAGGTGAACCCAGAGACTTTCACATTTGCTTTTTGTAAGCCCTTAACCACTAAGCTGTATCCCCAGTTTTTTGAGGGCTTTTTTGTTTTTGTTTTTGTTTTTTACTTTGTTTTTGAGACAGGGTCTCACTAAGATACACAGGCTGCCTCTGGCATCAAACTCATGATCCTCTTGCCTCTGCCTCCTGAGTTCCTGGGGTTAAAGGCGTGTGTCATCAAGCCCTGCTTCAATTTTTTTTTTTTTTTCTGTTTTTTTATAAGACTTCTAAGGTAAAGATTCTTGTATCTCTCTGACGTTGATCCAGGAAATATGTAGCTCTAAGGGCTTTTGGCAGCCATCCTTGAGCCATGAAAATCGTAGCCATGAGATCGTAGGAGGAAACAATGAAAGAGAAACTGACTCCAAGTCCCACCACCTAAGCCATACACTAAGGCTCCCTTGAAGTCTGTCTGATTTCTGGGCTTTCCAATTCCTACTCAAATTCCAGTTTCTGCTTAAGCCACCTTGTTTTCTTTCGCTTGCAACTAAAAGATGCTGGTGCACAAAGTGAAAGTGACACTCAGAAGAAGAAAGTGGGTATTTCTGGTAATCTAGCACTGCCGATAAAGAGTAGCTGTTTGAGGAACAGAAAAGAGGGGTCAAAAGGCTACATTGAAATAGGATGGAAAAGGAGGCGCTGAGTGTCACAGTGAAAAAAGTGCCCACGAGAATGGTTCTGTCATGACCTCTACTGTGGTTAACACCGCCTCCTCCTCAGGGATGATGAAGGCCCCTGACTCATCCCCAGGGAAGCCATGTAACCAGTCACTGGATGGTAGGTGGATCTGTGATGAAGAAGTCAGGACCAGAAAGAGGGTTGCAGGATCGGGTATCACAGATTTTTAAAAAGCAGGGGAGGCGGCTAAAAAACCGGAGGCCAGATGATGGTGAAAGATTTTTTTTTTTTTCAATTGTGTTAGATAAAAGAGGACAAAGACAGGAACCTAGAGAGTAGAGGGCACTGGCCCTGACATAGTGGCTTACAGTATGAAGAGAGTTGCCACGTGAGATGACGTGGAGGCCAGGGTGGGTTGAGCAGAGGAGCAAATCTGTGAAACAAAGAGAGATCAAGTGAAAATCCCTGGGGAGATGGGACTCTGGTGGTGGCACCTGGTGCCTGCTATTGATAAATAATAAGGCTGTCTCACATTTATAATGTACTTCATTGATAGTAACAATAAGCCAACTCCATAAGCCACTCTATTGTTATTGTTAGGTGCCTCGAGCTGTGTCCGACTCATAGAGACCCTATGTACAGCAGATCGAAACACTTCCCTATTCTGTGCCAGGCACACGATCTCATTAGTGATAAGAATAAATATAAAATAACCCCACCTCTGTATTGCCTCATTGAATCTTCTCAGCCTCCGCTATTTGCGCCTATTATCACCTCTTGAAAAGGAAAATTGGCCGGGCACGGTGGCGCACGCCTGTAATCCCAGCGGCTGGGGAGACAGAGGCAGGAGGATCGCAAGTTCGAGACCAGAGGCAGTCTGCGTAATTTAGCGAGACCCTGTCTCAAAAAGTAAAAAAAAAATGGGCTGGTGGCACAGCTCAGTGGTTCAGCACTTGCAGAGCATGCAGGCGCGAGGCCCTGGGTTCAACCCCCAGTATCACAAAAAAAAAAAAAAAAGGAAAATTGTAGTTCCAAAAGGTAAAATATTTGGATTACAACGCAGGGAGTCTAGATCTGACACCAGACCTCTAAAAGAGAGCGGGGAGGTGGCAGAGCCACCTGCCTCGCCGCTGGAGTACCGCAGAGGAGGGGCGGGGACACAGGTGGGTGCGCCCCAAGAGGGGGCGTGCTCAGCCACCAGGTCCCGCCCGGAACCCCTGGCAGCCCACACGCGACTCCACCTGCCACAGAGCCTGCGGCGGCGCGGGAGGCAGTAGCGCTCCTTTGTCACCGCAGTCTGGTCGCGTGTCAGGCGTCCAGCAGTCGTGCGCCGCGGCGCAAACCCGCCAATTCTCCGACCCGAGCCCACTCCGCCGCCGCGCTGCACGCCCAGGGTGCGCCCTCCGCCCTCGCGGGGACAGGGGGCCCCGCCACCGTCATGCTGCCCGCCATCTACACCGTCCTGGCGGGGCTGCTTCTCCTGCCGCTGCTGGTGAACTTCTGCTGCCCCTTCTTCTTCGAGGACATGCGCTACTTCCTGTGGGTGGCCGGCATGACCCAGCGGGTGCGCAGCTACCAGCGGAGGCGGCCGGCGCGCACCATCCTCTGTGTCTTCCTGGAGAAGGCGCGCCAGACCCCGCACAAGCCGTTTCTGCTCTTCGGTGATGAGACGCTCACCTACGCGCAGGTGGATCGGCGCAGCAACCAGCTGGCGCGAGCTCTGCACGATCACCTGGGCCTGCGACAGGGAGACTGCGTGGCGCTCTTCATGGCCAACGAGCCGGCCTATGTGTGGCTCTGGCTGGGGCTGGCCAAGCTGGGCTGTCCCATGTCGTGCCTCAACTACAACATTCGCTCAAAGTCTCTGCTGCACTGCTTCCAGTGCTGCGGGGCAAAGGTGCTGCTGGCGTCCCCAGGTGAGCTTCTGGGCCGCCGGCGCTGGTATGGCTAAAACACCTGCAGTGTGGTGTAGGGAGGGTGGAGAGAGAGGTTCAGATTGGAACTAGAGGTAGACAGAAAAAGGATGGCAATGTTGCCTTTCGATGTTCTTAATGATCGTTAGAACCACCCTGCTTCAAAACGGGTGGTTTTCAAAACGGCTAAGCACAACAGTCCTTCAGTATGGGATAGGGAAGGGAGTAGTTCCAGATACCAAAATCCTCGGATACTTGAGTCCCTATATAAACTGGCGAAGTATTTGCGGATAACCTAAGCAAATCCTACCCTATACTTTAAGTCATCTCTAGATTATTTATAATTGTTGTTAGGTGCTGTCGAGTCAGGTCGGGCTAATAGCAACCCTCATAGGGTTTTCAATGGCTGATTGTTTCTACATTGTTTGGGGGAGGAGGGTGGACTGCCACATCCTGCTCCCATTTTTAAGGTGCTGGGGATGGAACCCAGGCCCTCAAAAAGTGTAGAGCAGCACTCTTCCAACTGAGCTAAACCCCAGCCCCTTACTTATAATAGCTAAGACAATGTAAGTGCTACGCTATTGGTTCTTACACTGTGTTATTTAGGGAAGATGACAAGAAAAATACCATGTGTATGTTCAGCACAGATGCAATTTTTCTCCCAGTATTTTTCTGTCAAAGTTAGTTGGACTTGCAGATGCTGAAAACAAGAATACTGAGGGCCCGTGTTATATACACAACACTGCTTTTAGCTTTCAGGAGTAGGAGTTACTATGGGATTTTTATAGATGAGAACACTGAGGCCCAGGGTAGTAAAGCCTCATGCCCCAGGTCACAGAAATGGAGGACAGGGGATTAACCAGGATTATCCACCTCCAAAGTCCACTCTCACTACCAGTACTTACACCAGCTGCATTCAAATGCAGAAGGTCTTGAATATGCACTTCAGTGAACTCAAAGAGAGTTCTTGCCTCTGCTGCTTGATTGACTGTGATCATGGGAAAGTCATTTCTTATCTGTGTCCTTTACTTTCCTCCTATGTCATGAGGCAGTCTTCAAGGCTGCTTCCAGCTCTTACATGCTGTTACCATATCTAGATTCTCACAGCAGAGTGAAGCTGGTGTTACCTAATGCTCAAGGAGAAGACTTTGGGGATCTGCTACAATGCCCTTGTGAGCCTCCATGGCTTCTTCATTGGCATAGTTACCTTTAGTCACATTTCAACCACATCTGAAATGATAACTTTATGCTAAAGTGGTGCCCAGGCCAGAAGAAACAAAGCCTGTTACCCACAGGGCTGATGTTTCCCGCCTCCCAACAACTAGTCAATCCCTTGTTTCTGCACTCTGGACCAGAGGTCACTTCTCTCAATCAATAATAGAGGACTTAACCAGGCTTGATGGAAGAAGGATGTGGCAATCCACTCCTGAAGCAATCAGCCACTGAAAACTCTATGAGGGTCGCTATGAGTCAGACTGGACTCCACAGAACCTAACAACAACAGTAACAAATCAGGCTTGAGCTAAAAGACATAAGTGTCAGCATAAGGGCAGAAAGAGTCAAGAAGCCCTACCTTTTATAGAATGCCTTTCTGTGCCAAGACCTATACTGGATGCTTTTATTATTCTGGAAGATAATCTATCATTTCCCTCCCTGTTATACAATGGAGGTGACAGAAACTTAAAATTCCAACCTGTATCTGTCTGTCTTCAAGGCCCATGTTCCATCCTATAGCATGCTGTCCTCCTGAACACAGAGGTAGTGTTAGAGCCAGAAAAGACCAAGCATCATCCACTTGCTCTACCCTTCAATTTATAGCTGGGGAAGGTGAGGGAAGCTAAGCTGTTTGCCTAGTGCATGGAAAGACAAAATGTCCATTCACTGATGAGAAACTAGGATGCTTACAAACCTGTTTCATGTAGCATAAAATAAATAATCAAAAAAAAATAGGCTTCATATACAAGTTTAAAAGCAAAAGGATGATTTTAAAGGCAGCCAAATTATTTGAAGAACATGGTTCTTTCAAGAAAACTCCCAACAATTTCTAGTTGCCTAGGAAAAGAGACAAACTCACTACTTTGTAACTGGAAGACTCTTAAGCCTAATATTTCACTAGCTTTCTTAGAAGGAAGTTATTAATACAGTGATCTTTGTACCACTGTAGGAGGCATTTAAACATTATTTCCTCCTTAGCAATCTCAGGCTCTCTTGGAAGGACTTAACAGGGCCTGGACTTTAATTGACAAAGGAGCTCAGGATTAAATGGCTGTAATAGAGTTTGGTTCAATAATACAGTCAGAAATACAACTACAAACAGGTGGCTTATCCCTTATCTGAAATGCTTGAGGCCAGAAGTATTTTCAGATGTCAGATATTTTCAGATTTTGGAATTTGCATATACTTAATGAGATATTTTGGGGATGAAACCCAAATCCAAACACAAAATTCATTTATGTTTTACATATCCTGTACATACAGCCTGAAAGTAATTTTATACAATACTTTTCATAATTTTGTGCATGAAACAGAGTTTCATGGTGTGGAATTTTCTACTTGTGGCATCCTATGGACACTCAGAAACTTTGAATATTGAAGTACTTCAGATTTTCAGATTGCTGTTGTTAGGTGCCATCAAGTTGTGTCCAACTCACAGTGACCCTCATAGGGTTTTCAATGGCTGATTGTTTCAAGATTGCCTCAGGAGTGGATTGCCTTGTCCTTTTCCCATTTCTGCAGAGCTGGGAATTGAACCCAGGACCTCAGAGACTACAGAGCAGCCCTCTACCAACTGAGCTAAATCCCAGCCCCGATTTTCAGATTAGGGATACCCAGCTCATACTTCCTGCCTCACCCAGGCAAAAGTCCTCTACATAGAGCAGCATGCTTACACTGAGAGCATAATGAAATTCCTACATTCAAATCATTTGGACTAGACTTTCCAGTGGATCTAAGCCACTATGTGGCATTAAATTGACCTTTGAGAAAGGACACAAACATCTTTGTATACCACAAAGAATTACCCTCCAACCTTCAGCAATTACTGCAAAGAGAGCAAAACAGAGTCCAAAGTTACACATTTAGTTGATATGGCCATGTGGAAATCTGCAAACTAACCTTTGAGAGAAGCTACACACTTAAAAACATTCACTTTTTCTAGACCACTGAGAAAACTTTGTACAGGATGCACTCTGACCTGGAACAGTTTCTGCAAAGAGAGTAACACAGAGTCTAAAATCACATATTTAGATGTGCTTATGTAAAAATGTGTTGAATGGGCTGATTCTTAGAATACTTTAGGGTTGAAAGGGATCTCGTTGTTGTTAGGTGCCTTTGAGTTGGATACAACTCATAGAGACCCTATGTGCAACAGAACAAAAAACTAGAAATATCTTAGGGATATTCTAATTCTATAATCCTCTAACTTTAATGAGATATACTTCAAAGAAAGTTTAGAAAAGAAACTAGTGAGCACAATAATCATTCATTTACAAAATGAATTCCACTAGCTGGAAGTGGTGGTGCACACTTGTAATCCCAGCAACTCAAGAGGCAGAGACGGAAGGATCGCAAGTTCGAGGCCAAGGGCAGCCTGTATGATTTAATGAGACCCTGTCTCAAGATAAAAAATTAAAAAGGGGCTGGGGGTGCAGCTCAGTGGTAGTGGTGAGCGCTTGCAAAGTATGCACATGACCCTGTGTTCAGCCCCCTAGTACTAAAAAAAAAAATCCTGAGTCCCACTCCAAAAATGATGCTTCAATATGTTGTTGTTGTTGTTGTTGTTGTTAGGTGCCATCGAGTCAGTATCTGACTCATAGTGACCCTCTGTACAACAGGGGAAACACTATTATCAGGCTTCTCTGCTGTTCATAGGGTTTTCACAGCAGATTGATTTTTGGGAGGGGGTTGCCAGGTCCTTCTCCCAGCCTACAGCTTTTGGTGTTCCCTGGCGGTCTCCCATCCAGGTACTAACCCGGCCCGATCCTGCTTAGCTTCCGAGATCTGACGGGATCAGATGCCACAGGGCTATAGCTGCAGGCGCTTCAATATGGTGGGGCTTATATATGCCCCTCAGCCATTGAAAACCCTATGAATAGCAGAGAAGCACTAACAATACTGTTTCACCTGTTGTAGGTAGGGTCACTATGAGGTGGACACCAACTTGACAGCACCTAACAATAACAACAATACATGCCCCGCATCAGCCCCAGATGATTTTGAAACAACCGATCTGAGGAGTAGCGTTTGGAAGTCAGTCAAGTTTCCACTTGCTTTATGGCTGAACAAACAAGGTCCATATGGGGTGGTGTCAATTGCTCACTGTCATGTGGAGAGTCAATGACTGAAAGCTGGGGACAAACCCAGATTTTTTCTCATTTCCAGGGCACTTCTTACTCTATCAACTATCTGAGCCTGGTATATAAAGATGAATTTAATTCTGTACTTAGCCTTTCATCCATAGCACTTATGACCTAATAGGAGCTCTTGAGATCCAATAGTGCGACAAATTCTGTAGTACATATATGTAAAGGACCAGCGTGGTGGCATTTATCATGAGAATTGATCAAGCTGTCTTAATGTTTAGAAACTTTTCTTTTTTTTGGCACACTTGGGGGTTGAACCGAGGCTCACCTTACTAGTGCTCTACCACTGGGCTGCACCCCCAACCCATTTTTTTATTTGTTTGTTTTGTTTTGTTTTGAGACAGGGCCTCACTAAGCTATGCAGGTTGCCTCTGGCCTCAAACTTATGATCCTCCTGCCTTAGCCTCCTGAGTCACTGAGATTACAGGCATGCACCACCATGCCTGATGTCATTTGGAGACTTTTCTATAGACTTCCCAGGGCTCAATCCTAAAAGAAATTTCAGTACCCAATTACTCCTTCCAACGTTAGTATTACAGAAAGGCAAGGCTCACAAACACTTCCTTGAATCAAAGAGAAGAACTCTTCTTTCAGAGAATATGATTTTCTCTTCTACAAGGCAGGGTATAATCCAAGAAATCACATGAAAAAACATTGTTGTCAACTCTGTGAACCTTTATCGATGTTGTAGTTGCAAAAGCCAACTTGTTGGGCCAGGAAGTTTTTCACACAATTTTTCAAGCACAGAATATGGGTAAAATAGGAAAGCATATTGAATTTCACACACCATTGGATTTGGGGTAAAACAAATACACTCAAAAGTGGTCTGAAATAGTACAGTTGCTCTTTCCCATTTATGCTAGCATTAAGATCATTGCTAAACTAGCTTTCTACTAGGAAGAGAATCCAGTTCTCCTGAGCATCTCTTCATCAGCTCACTGGCCAGGTCTACACTGCCTGGCTCAACATAACCATGCAAGGCCCCCACAATGTAGGTACTCTTTTGTGCAAGATTATAAGGACAGTTAAAGATACTCTACTGTGAGCCTCATGTGGTGGCGCATGCCGGTAATCTCAGCACTCCGGAGGCCGAGGCAGGAGGACCGATGTGAGTTCCAGGAGAGCTTCATCCACATTGAGAGTTGCAGGCTGGTGTGGGCTACCCAGTGAGACCCTGTCTCAAAATAAATAAATAAATAAATAAATAAATAAATAAATAAATAAATAAATAAAATAAGCCTGAGACCCAGAGAAACTAGAAAATGGTTCCTATTACCTTTCACCTGGTTTTGTATGCTTGGAAAAAGAAAAAAGAAAAACTTGGATCTTCTTTAAATAATGTGGTAAAAGAAAATGCTCCCAATAGCTTTCAAAAATATTTCATCATTGAAAGTTCTAAAACAGGAGAACTTCATTGTAAAACTAGTTTAGAGATCAAGGATAACTGGTCTCAGACAAACTTTTTTTGTTGCCATGATGAGATAAGAAGATGAATTAGCTCGAGGATCTTCCAGTCCAGTAAAAGAGCAGAGCCACATACACAAATGATTGTGACACCCAGGAAAATGTGATAAGGGTGCTCAGAGAGCTACAGGGTGCTTCCTGGGAGCATTGACAGTGGAGATGGAGCTGTGAGGAGGCAAAAGGAGGACCAGAGGCGATTTGGATCAGTCCATAACACAATGAGATGTTTCACTAAATAGTTCTATTATATAAGAACAATAGGGGCCTGGATTTTAATAAAGATTATGTTTAAGCTGATGGTTGAAAAGTCTCTAATGTACAGAAAACAGGGACTTAGATAATCCAAGGAATGGCCAATATCAGCGACCTCACTTCTGTGCAAAGAGAGAATTTTCTAATGCCAATGTTAGTTCAGAACTAAGGCTTGTTGTTGTTAGGTGCCATCGAGTTGGTATCCGACTCATAGCAACCCTCATAGGGTTTTCAGTGGCAGACTGTTTCAGGATTGCCTTGGGAGAGGATTGCCAGGTCTTTTTCCCAGTTTTGCAGTGCTGGGAATTGAACTCGGACCTCAGAGACTGCAGTGCAGTTCTCTACCAACTGAGCTAAATCCCAGCCCAAACTAAGGCTTAGAGAGAAGCTAATCTCCACAACTGTCACCTCTCTGGGCTGTCCAGGGAGTAACTTACATGAATTGCTCCAGTGCACCTTATCTCAAAGGATTAGAATTCTCTTGTATATCTTGTTTGTTTGTTTGCTTGCTTGTTTTTGTTTTTGTTTGCAGTAGATGGGGGTTGAATCCAAGGCCTCACACGTACTTTGCAAGTACTGTACCACTGAGCTGCATCCTCAGTCCATTTTTTTATTTTTTTATTTTTTTTCATTTTGAGTCAGGGTCTTGCTAAGTTATGCAGGCTGCTTCTGGCCTTGAATTTGGGATCCTCCTGTCTCTGCCACCTGAAGGCATGCGCCACCACACCCAGCTTTCTTGTATATCTTTGAATAAGGCCCTAGCCATACCTGGCATATGGGAGAAGGACCTGGCAATCCACTCCCAAGGAAATCCAGAAACAGTCAGCCATTGAAAACTCTATGAGGGTCGCTATGAGTCGGGTACCGACTTGACGGCACCTAACAACAACATACCTGGCATATGGTCAGTATTCAGCCACCATTTGTTGAATCAGTGAGTTCCACTGTTCTGGTGGATTGTAACAGGTTTTCTTCCCTAAAACTTAAGAATCATCGAGTTGGGCATGAAAAGTGATGTAACAAAATTAAATATATCCTGATGTGAGAAAATCCATTTCAACGCATTCTCCCCCAGGCCCAGACTCACCCACAGATTTACTTTCCTAATGCCATCCTTCTCCGGCAGTGAGGTGCTCTCTTTGAGTCTCAGTGCAGAGAGGAAGCAGTTGATGAGCACAGGATAGGCTGGATCTACATCAGGATCTGTAAATAGAATGACAGAGGACTCCGCACAATGACAGAAACTCAGACACCAGATGAGTAACATATTCAAGGACTAGAATTCTCAGCCCAGGACCTGGATGGAGAGCTAGCTTAAAGACATTCATGAATATTTTTCTTCTTTCTCTTCTCATAACTAAAGATTTATACATCTGTGTTCAAGAACAAGCACATTGCTGCCATATATGAGAATGCAGCTCATCTTCTTTAGAAAGAAGAAGGGAGTAAAGAGGTGAAAACAAACTCCAAATCCCCTATTAATGGTATTCAATCTGAAGGAGAAGGATAGAGTTCACTATTTGAAAAAGACTTCCCCACAGCCTCTGAGAAATAGGACCGTAGATACTTGGTACATAGGTGACATGGTCGCTTAAGGCTATCAAATGCTAGCAGTTGCATAAGGCGCAGTATGTCCTGGTAACCTCATGATAAGGAATTACCCTTGTTACCAGGACTATTTAGAAAACAAAAATTCACATAAGTAAGAACTG
>VMDO01013020.1:0-59876 GCA_007922755.1 Pedetes capensis | reverse complement strand
AAGATTAACAAAAACATACACCCTATCAATGTTTATTACAACAGTTTTTCATAGAATAGCATTTAAAAAGAAACAATGAATACTTTAATGTAAAACTACGTTGTAAAAATAGAAACTTTAGTGATTAAAATAAAAGCAGATAAATAATCTTTTTCAAAGGGAAAAAATACTTGAGGGGAACAAAAAACCCAGTGGTGTAACATGTAGAGCAGGAAATTTAAACATCAGTTTAGTTCCTCATCGCCAACATAGCATTTATATCCCAGATGAGATTTCGTAATTGATCCATAATCTGCTTCAGCTGTTGATTCTTCTGCTTGAGTTTCTGTAGAAACAAAAGAATTTATCAAAAATGTTACATGAACTATAGACCATGTAGTTAGACAATGAAAATGTTGTAAGTTAGGACTCGAACAACCCAGACAGAGATTAAGCTAAACATTCCTGTAAGGCAGAAAGTCTCAACCCTTCTCTGGCCTCAAATAATCCGTGATAGGCACCCCGAATTCTGGTTCAACCCACAGAGGCCTGTGACTTCAGTCTCCCAACCTCATCTACTCCTCCACTTTCATTGTCCAAGAAAATAAGCTAAACATTTAATTGTAATAAAACCTAAGAATTCACATTTCCTAAGGCAAATGGCACAACAGGTCAAGGGCATCCCCTTAAGCCAGAGTCTCTGGGTGCTCACATGCTCAGTTCCTTCCCTAATTATAAATGGATGACATTGGCTAAATTATTTAATGTCACATCAGAAAAATGCAGGTAATAACTGAATCCACCTCATAAGAGTTCTTAGGATTAAATTATTTGACTTACATAAAGTGTTATAACTTCTTGGCATAAAAGCATTCAACAAATGTTAATGGTAGGCACAGAATGTAAACTGTCAATATAAAAAATAAAGTATAGCCGGATGCAGTGGTGAATGCCTATAATCCCAGTGGCTTGGGAGGCAGAGGCAGGAGTATTACAAGTTCAAGACCAGAGGCAGTCTTCATAATTTAGAGAGACCCTGTCTCAAAAAAGTAAAAAAAATGGGCTGGAGGTACAGCTCAGTGGTACAGCACTTGCAAAGCATGCAAGTGGGAGGCACTGGGTTCAACCCCCAGTACCACACACACACAAAAAAGTATAATAAAAGAACACTGCTTTATGCAGTTAGTCTTTCAGAAATGTGGCAGAGGTCACTGACCACAGCATGAAGTGCAAGTTACTTCTAATTCTGAAAATGGAAAAGAAAATGGCCTATTACCCAACGTAACACTCTTCACAAGTAAGATTTGCTGCACACCTGGAATGCACATGCCATGTGACTCTGGGGTTCTACTGGACTGTGGTTTATAAACTTCTTTTTAAGCATCGTCAAGTCCTATGTGGCAAATATCTGTTTAGATAAAATAAAAACAGAGAACTTCTGGGTTGAGTGTTTATTAGTTATTATAATAATAAGCATTATTATTCAATAACATTCTGGAAATACTACATTTGGAGATACAATATTTAATTAGATTACTTATTTATTTGAGGTACTTGGGGGTTGAACCCTACATATATTTTGCAAGTGCTCTACCACTGAGCTGCTCCCTCAGCCAATTTTTTATTTTTTACTTTGGGATGGGGTCACGCTAAATTATGCAGGCTCTCTCTGGCCTCGAACTTGTGATCCTTCTGCCTCCACCTCCCAAGTCCCTGGGATTATAGGCATGCACCACCACACCCAGCTTTAATTATATTACTTTAAACACACTATATTAAACTACCACCAAGTAAAGTAGTACATGTTCATTAGAAAGAGGTCTACAAGTCTTAATTTTGATTTCATTAAAAAGCAAACTAAGATTATGTAAATTATTTGTATTATTTCTATCTAGAGTAAGAGAAATCACAGCCAGTGGGTAGCTAAAAGGGAAGACCAGTAATAAAAAAGAAAAACAACTATGGAGATTTTAATAATCATTAATAATATTAATTGAATTCATATTTGAAAATAGAATTAACACAACACAGGTAAAATATCTGCCTGTACAGCACAGAGCTTGACTCTAAGGCTCACTTCAGTAGTCTTTGGGAAAGAGATACTGTTATTAGTATTTTCAGTTATTCCATCTCTTCACTTGGCTTGCAGATGACCTATCTTCTAAGTTCTGTCATTGTGACTATGTGGTGTCAGTTATTTAGTCAGTTAGGTACGTTACCTAACAAAATCAACCAGACTGCTGGGACAGATGAGGAATTACAGAGTTTCTAAAGGTTTTTCATCATAGAGACCAAGAAATTGATACTTCTGCCTTACTGAACAGAAAGGGTGGGGCAATTTGGGGAAATGTAAACATAAAGGTGCTGTGCTGGGAGGCTGGCAGTCTCAGTCCCAGTTCTAACTTTGTCTCTAATTTATTTGATCAATTCCTTCTCATTCTTCTTGTGTAATGAAATGGGCTATAGAATCTAAGGTCCCCACCAGTTGTGCTTTCTGTACATCTGTACATAAGATGTTAATCAGCTAAACAGACACATGATTGAAAACCACTGTTTGGTTTCGTGAACTAGCTCATAGCTTCAAAATGGTTCCAAGTTGGCTGCTCTTTATTGCTGCTAAAGTCTACAGCCCATCCCTGAGTCATCATGCCTGGCTGTGAAATACTTCAGCTATCACGATTCCCTCCTTAATCCCAACTTCTCAGGAGGGATGTGAAAGAGACATTGAGTAAGAATAAAGGGAAAAGCAAGAATGTGAGTTGATTTTTTAAAATCTATTTCTAACGGGTAAATTGTAACATAAATAAAACCACTTGGGAAAGTTTCAGAACTTGTTAACTAGGAAAAAGATAGGGCCCCCACGACTAGACTATAATCTGGTAAGGCAAATGGCAGAGAAAAGTATCAGATGCTGCTGTTGTCGTTAGGTGCTATCGAGTTGCAGCTGACTCAGCGACCCTCACAGGGTTTTCAATGGCAGATTGGATTGTTTCAGGATTGCCTCAGGAGTGGATTGCCACATCCTTCTCCCTCAGATGCTGTGGAACTCCAAAAAGATAAACACTGCCTCTGACTAAAAAGGTGAGCAAACAAAAATATCTTCGTGTAGTCTAGGAAAGTTGGCAGTGAGCAGAGTGGAAGGACTCCTGGGTTTGGTAGCAGGGAATGAGGATCCATTATAATTTTTGAAAGGCAAGAAGTATGATTAACTGCAGTGAAAAAGTTAACTGGGTAAGTATGCAGTAACAAACCTGCGCCCATGAAAGAAGAAAAAGGAGGGACTTAAGCTTTAGAGATAGCTGAAAACCATTCCAAGGCCAAGACTGGTGAATAAGCTCAGTGATCACATTTTTAGCAAAAATTAAGGAGTAACTAACTAGAAAGAATAAAATTATATTCTTAGGTGGTTAAAAAGAGATTTTATAATCAATACCCAAAAAGGGTATGTAGATGGCTCCCACAATGGTACCATTACTGGAAAAAATTCAAAGTCAACCAACAAAAGTACTTTCAAGCATTCTCATTAGGAAATATTGGTATAAATTCTCATATACTTGTTTCTTTGCTTTTTAAAAAGAGCATCATTAATTCCTAAAACATTAATTAAGAGTAACAACAATATACGATAATTCCCAGGTAATGCTGAAGTATAGGCACTATTGTTGTTGTTGTTAGGTGACATCAAGTTGGTATCCGACTCATAGTGACCCTCATAGGGTTTTCAATGGTTGACTGTTTCAGGATTGCTTTGGGAGTGGATTGCCAGGTCCTTCTCCCATTTTTGCGGTGCTGGGAATTGAACTCGGGACCTCAGAGATTGCAATGCAATGCTCTACCAACTGAGCTAAATCCGATTGTTTAAAAAAGCATGATATATTATAAGGTACAAACTTGGAAAGTTTTTCTCAAAGATGTCACTAAGTTTTAAAGTAAATTAACACACAAATAAAATATCTAGAGTCAAAACACATCATGAGACTATCAGCAGCAAAGCTGACAGTTATGCTTGTTAGCAGTTAAATTGTAAATAAATTTTCACAGCATGATATAGGATTTAATATATACAATTTTGCCACTGATTGATTTTAGCAGAGGTTGACAGCTGCTATTTTCAAAATCCATCAGCTGTGCATAATTTGTTACATTAACAGGTGAATGTGTAAGTAGAGTAGATACTTACAAAATATGTTTATGCTAAGTCATACCAAGTAATTTAACATTCACACAAAGGCTGTGACACTTGATCAAAAATGCTTTAATTTCTATATGCGTAGACTCAATTATATGTCAACCCTTTAAACACTACTTCCTCTTTTGGTTTCATCTTACCATCAAGAGAATAGCTTTAAGCAAACTAAAACACATTCTAATGTCCCTAAAGCATATATTCTGAAACAAGAATTCATCCTTTGCTTGGGTAGCAAGGCTTAAGGATTCCAGGAAATAGGAGGAAAAAATGAAAGGTATTTAAATAAAGCAAAAATCTCACTAATAAAACTGGACCATTTTCTCATCTGATGATTTACATCAAATGCTGATTTCAAATTGTGTGCTACAGAATTTCATGGGCCAGCCAGAATAAACACACTGTCAATATCCTATTCTGTACGATTTCAAGTATATGATACAGTGATATTTGAAAATGACCAATTGAGGGTAAAATAAGAGGTATAAGTCTATTTTGTTTAGTTAGAATAAAAATAAATATGCAATAAAATTCTGAATGTTATTGCAGATTATATAGATCCATAAAGCATCTTAGTTCTTTATTATAATCAAATGGTAATGTATTAAAAATATGGTGTAAATATCTTTGTTTCTAGAAAGATTTACGAAAATTTGACATTTTTTGTTTCCATTAGTCTTCTATTCTCTAAGAAGAAACATGTCCACTCATTTGCAATGTGCATTATGGCAGACAACACAGTGGGCTGATTCACTGCAGAATTCTGGAACTCAGGACACATGCTTGGCAAAGAGCAGGTACACAGATATTTGAATGTCAAAGGAAAAGTAAAAAACAGTCAAATGAAAAGACTTCCTCCAAAATGCAGAAAAGTAGAAACACAAGCAAGCAAATAAAAATCCTTGGCAGTCATTTCAAAACTTATTCTTTGTTGTTGTTGTTGAATATTGCCTATTAGTATTTAAAAAGACATGACTATTATTAAAAATTATTCCTTTTTATACTCCATACTGTTGTTGTTGTTAGGTGCTATCAAATTGGGTCCCATTCATAGCCACTCTATCTATGTCCACAGGGTTTTCAATGGCTGATTTTGAGATCGGGCTGTCAGGTCCTTCTCTAATTTTTGTGGTGCTAGGGATCAAACCCAGGGCCTCAGAGCGTGTGCAGCAAGCACTCTACAAACTGAGCTAAACCCTGGCCCCACTCCAGAATGTAACAGGTAAGAAATATTTTGACTGTCAGTGTTATTACCTGCTTCAATTCTCTAAGTGTCAATCAAAGTCCCATGTAATAAAATTTAGTACCCAGCCTGTGGAGGGGATAGAAACTTTAAGTGGATCCAAGTGGGATATTTTAGGTCATTGGAGGCTTGGCCTCAAATAGGACTATGGGACTCTCTCTGGTCTCTGTTCCTCTTTCATACCCAGCCATGAGGTGAATGGATTTCTTTCAATACATGCTCCTATCATGATGTACTGTACTGCAACAGGCCCAGAACAACAGGGCCAATCAGTTATGGATTATCAAAACCTCCAAAACTATGAGCCAAAATAAACCTTTTTTCTATTTAAATTAAATCATCTTGGGTATTTATTACAAGAACAGAGAGCTGACTAGCACACGAGTAAGATTCTGTGAACTTCAAAACCTTACCCTCTATTAACTATATGAACTAACATAAATAAATAAATATTTTGAAAAACCTTTATTGGCATAATAAGAATGTGCATTGATTAATAGACAAAAGGAAGACAAAAATCTAATTTTATGAATGTCAATATTTGTAAATATTGACAAATCAAATCAATGAATCTTTTTATTTTTTAATAGCATCCATGTTATTAAATAATTTATCATCTGTTGTCATTAGGTACCATTGAGTCAGGTTCAATTTATAGTGACCCTATATACAATAGAATGAAACACTACCCCACAATGTGCCATGCCTATGATCTTTTTTATGTTTGAGCCTGTTGTTGCAGACACTGTGTTTCTTCTCATTTTGAGTCCTGCCACATCAGCAAATGGAGGTCATAGGGGCTTTACTCCATTCCTATCATTCAGGCTGACTCTTCTTTGAGAAGGCAACTTTTCCTCAGTTGTCTTCTGAATACCTTCCAACCTGTGCTTCTCTGCTATGCATGGGGTTTTCAAAGGTTAATTGTTCTGGGAGTGGGCTGCTGGGTCCTACTCCTTATTCTGTCTTAGTGTAGAAGCTCAGCTGATACCTGTCCACCATGAGTGGCCCTCCTGGTATCTGAAATACCAGTGACATAGCTTTCAGCATCACAACAACATACAAGCCCCCACAGCACAACAAGCTGACAGACACCTGGGGGTTACCATCTACAGGTAGCTATTAAAAATAAATATAGTTTTCCCAGAAGCAATCTTAGATGTATGTACCATCAGGGCAAAAAATATATAAATGCTAATGGATCATGAAATCTATTTTATAAAAAAATTTAATCCTATATTCCTAGAAGGGAGATGTAAAGTTGAAAGAGAAAAATAAGTAAAATGGATTAGTAGTGTTAACTATACTGTTACTCTGTTAACAGTCAGAATTTATATTTCATTCCATTCCAATCACATTTTTTAAAGAAAAGATTAAAAATTATATTGTGTTTAAAAAAATCAATCTGCTTTTTTTTTTTATACCAGGTAATTGTATTCTCTTCCTCCTCCTCCTTTTTGGGATTGAAAAATTTTTTTTCAGTAGTGGCGGTTGAACCAAGGGACTCACGCTCGTATGGTCTGCAAGTGCTGTACCACTGAGCTGCACCCTTAGCCCATTTTTTAATTTTTTTGAGACAGGGTCTCACTAAATTACGCAGACTGCCTCTGGTCTTAAACTTGTAATCCTCCTGCCTGCGCCTCCTGAGTCACTGGGATTATAGGCGTGCACCACTGTGCCGAGCGTTTGGGATTAAAATTTAAATTAGCCAAATCTTAGCCCTCTTCCATTTCTTGCCTCTGCTCACTGTCTAATTAACCAGTGCTTTCTCAAACCACAGAAATAAGAACCCCAGGAAATAAAAGAGAGCTTGAAGGCCATTGGATGAGGACTGCCTTGCATCTCAAGAGAGATGCTTACCCCTAAATTCTCATTTCAAATAGAATTCTTATAACATAGAGACCTTAGCTTTATTTTTTTTATTTTTATTTTATTTTTGCAGTGCTTGAAGGTTGAACCCAGGGCCCCATACATTCTCTGTAAGAGCTCCACTACTGGGCTGCACTCCCAGCCCATTTTTTATGTTTCATCTTGAGACAGGGTTTTGCTAAATTACACGGGTGGCTCTGGCCTTGAACTTGGAATCCTTCTGCCTCTGTCTCTGGAGTCGCTGAGATTATAGGTGTGTTCCACCATGCCCAGTGACGTTGGCTTTAAATATGATTAATTTAAAACACCTAAGCTCATTCTTCCCTCTTTGTAATAACCTTCATTTTGATAATATGAAACTAAAACATGTTTCTCCCAAAGCTAAAGGCAATTACAGCCCAATAATGTCTTAAGTATAAAGGCAAAAACAATATTTTTTAATGCCAACTCCTAATAAATAAATAGACTTTCAGAAATAATGTGTATCTATTTGGTGTTTTTAAAACACTTGCTCTAGAAAAATACTGTGGTCAAAACTGTGCATGTTTTTATCTCTTCTCTTTTTCAGTCCTAGTAAAAGTGGCAGGAGTGAAACAAAAAGGTGATAACCCCATGTAGAGAAAAGTGGTAAGAAGATAGCAGATGAAGAAGGGGTAAATTTTAAGATGAAAAGTTGAGGGGATTTGTCCATGACTAAGCAGAGAGGAGGGAATAATAACCCAGGGGATCGAGGAGAATCAAGACAGGGACCATCTCAAAGGCATCAAGTGAATCCTGGGGATGAAAATTGGAGGATTAAGAGCTCCATAGGCCTCAGAAATTTAACACTTGCACTTCTTACCAACAGGTGGCTGAGAACATTTCCTCACTGCCCTGCCCTCTTAAGAATAGGTTAACTGACTGAGAAAGGGACCAGAACAACTATAGATTCAGGGAGATGGAGCACAGCACAAGGGTGTAACTTAGTACAAATATTATCAACAGAAATGTATACTTCTTAATAAATGAGTGGTCTCATGTCTCTAGACTACCCAACACCACTTATTTTCAAGACCTAAATGAAATTTCCCAATCTCCTCCTGATCCCGTACCCATTTCCTACTGGGAGTTCTTTGTTGTAATCATTTTGACTATGTTGGAAATATTTGTCTTAATCTGTATTTTACCTTTTTAAAAAGTTACCATATTTTATAAAACCTATCTTTCTTCTGAGTTTTGAAATATATTTTTCTTTTAATTTTCTAATATTTTGTTTTGCAGGTCTTACTATTAACTTCTGAAATTCATTATGATATGAGGTATAATATAAAAGCTAGTTTAATTTTCTCCCCAATTTTTTATTTTTAAAGGTTAGTTTTCCACACAATCTTTCATCTGTCATATTAAATTCTCATACTCAATGCGAGGCTACTTTTTCTGGATATTATTTTACTAATCTGTCTACTCTTGTTCTGGTATTGTGTGTTTAATTTCTGTTTTTGTAATATGTTTCATATCAGATTTTAATTTCAGAAGCAAAGATTTCTGCTTTATTAGTGTCATTTATCAGAATTTTCTTGATATTTTTGCATACTTTCAAGATAAGAAGTCCCATTTAAATTTTCTTTGAATTTGTTTTTTGATTAGTTTTGCATTAAAATCCTCCTATTTTTGCAAGCTTTCAGGAAAAGTCCTCTTTGGATTTGGACTGTTCTACATTAAAGTTATGAAGTAATCAAGACTGGCATTTGTTATAATATTTATTGCCCTCCAAAGAACTTTATATTTTCTTTTAATTATTTAAAACTTCTTTTATGTATCTTGGTAAGATTAGTCTC
Organism: Pedetes capensis; assembly: GCA_007922755.1. NCBI lineage: Eukaryota > Metazoa > Chordata > Mammalia > Rodentia > Pedetidae > Pedetes > Pedetes capensis. The sequence continues at coordinate 50,785 of VMDO01013020.1, read as the reverse complement.
ACAGATCACTGATATAGTTCTATTTACTTCATATTTCTTGTTGCAATTATGAACAGAATATTACAATCTAATTTGTTTATAGCTTTTAAGAGCTTGGTATCAATCTTGTATTAAGCCCTTTTATGGAACTGTTATAGATTCTAGCTGTTTATCAAATCAGTTTCTCTGAGTATTCTAACAAGCTTGTAAACAATATTATAATTCCTTTTTCCTAACATTTGTTTGTTGTCTTTTTGTACTGGCTATATTTCTAACCCCCATGTGTGTCAGCTTGTCGCGCTGTGGGGGATTGTGTGTTGCTGTGATACTGAAAGCTCTGTCACCAGTATTTCAGAAAAAAGGAGGGGTACCCATGGTGGACAGGTCTCAGCTGAGCTTCCAGACTAAGAGAGACTAGGGAGAAGGACCTCGCAACCCACTCCCCAAGCAACTGTCCTTGAAAATCCTGTGAATAGCAGACACTCACTGTTAAACATAGTGCTAGAAAATGAGCCCCCAGGTCTGAAGGCATTCAAGAAATGACTGGGAAAGAGTTGCTTCCTCAAAGTAGAATTGATCTTAATGCTGGGAATGGAGAAGTGCCCCTGGGACCTCCATTTGCTGATGTAGTATGACTCAAAATAAGAAGGAACACAGTGGCTGTAACAATGGGCTCAAACATAAAAATAAAGATCACGTGTATGGCATAGTGTTGGGTATTTGTTCTGTTATACTTAGGGTTGCTATGAGTTGGATCCAACTTGATGGCACCTAACAACCTCTAAATAACTTCTAAAATAATATTACGCATAGTGGTAAGTGTTTTACACCTGTTTTAACATTCTGTATTTTATCTGTATGCAAAACATTGGCTATTTATCTCAAATAAAAAGATAAAAAAGAAAAAGAAAAAAGAAAAAAAAAAGATAAATTATCTTGCTAATTGTTTTAGGAACTCTATGAATCAGTGACCAATACTGAATTATATCAAATGTCTTAGCCATTTGAGAACAAATTTTTCCAATGTAACTATTATGTATATAAATGGAATTATCTTCATAAGTCTCAAAAAAGAAAAACTCTTTAGTTAAGATATTGTTAATACACTGATGAATTCTATTTACTAGAATTAACAGTCAGCTGGGGTGATCTGTATTTGTAAGGGAAGGAGTAAAGTTGGTAGTTTTATTTATTGTGCTATTTCTGTTAAGTTCTGGTAAGTTTGGGCCATGTATCCATCACAGAATGGACTGACAACTCTCCTTAATCTTCTGTTTCATGAGAACTATCTGAACATTACCTTCTGAACTTTTAAAAAGTATTCAACAATAAATGGAATCCAGTTAGGAACTCTTGGAGGGAGTGGGATAGGATAATACTTTGATAACTCAGTTTTTTATTCAGATGTTGAGATGTTCATATTTCCTATTTGTAAATTTTTATCACTTGCTGCTCCAGATATGCTGTAAGATAGAAAGGCAGAATTCTGCCTAGAAAACAGTAAATGCACTGGACTTGACGCCTATGGAACCCTTCCAAGAGCTTTATCAGGTGAATTTTGTTATCTTTCTTCTGACTATTCAGACAGCATTTCTGCTTACCTTGTAGTTTGTGGTTGTATTCTAAATAGGTTGAATTTGACACAAAAACAACTTCATGTAATTATATAATTCAAATTATGATTTGGAGTTGCATTAGACTCTCTAGCAACTTTTATTAAGAATTCTGAAATATAAAATGTACACACTAATAACTCACCTTATTTACTTCAGCAATTTCTCGTCTCTCTTCACTAGCAAAACGAGGAGGGCCAGCACGGTCATCGTTCTTAGAACCATCTTCTTCCACATATGGAATAAGTTGCTGGGGGTGGTGAGCAGAAGTTAAAGGTAAAAAATATGATCTAAATATTCTAATTAGACTGGTACAGAAAATACATGACATTAAGGTCAAGTTTTATGCTTTCAGTTGTTTAAAAATAAATTTCAATTCAGGTGATGATCTGAAACAACAGCTTTAGTAGTTTACCATTTCAATATATTCTATACATTAGCCTTCAAGTTTCTTTTGCAAAATATTTACATTATATGTAACATTGTTGTTGTTGTTGTTAGGTGCCTTCGAATCAGTATCTGACTCATAGCGACCCTCATAGGGTTTTCAATGGCTGTTTCGGGATTGCATTGGGAGTAGATTGCCAGGTCTTTCTCCCGATATGTAACATTATGTTGTCACATATAATTAAATATTACCATGCTCATTCAATCAGCACATTTTTTAATTGCTAGAAAATGGCTGAGACACTGAAAATCTTGTGTCAAATAAAATGTAATTTCTGTCCCCAGGAGATTTATAGTCTACTGAAATAAGACAGGCTTGCCTTCTATTCTAGGAGGAAAGGAATTTCATGGACATACATTATACAAATGTCATTAACTGGCCACTTAAAACTTCAGTGTCTTTGTCGATTTCTATTTGTTTAACTTCTTTAATTGTAAGAAATTATTTTGTAGGACAAAAAATTTGTATAGCACTGAAGCTGCTTGCACAACTATAATTAAATATGGATGGCTGTGGTGAAGTTCATTTGATGTAATTCCTTGTAAATGTAATAGGCTTCCAGAATCATCAGGTCTCTACTCTCTTATACTACCATGAAAAGTAGGCTAGAACAAATAACTGGTCAAACTAGGATTCACCTACTCAAACTTCTTCACATTCATGGGACAAATGTAAAGTCATCCACATTTACATTCACTCTTTCTCTCTTTCCTCTCTTGTAATGCAGAGCTGTCCTTGCTTCTGAAAATGACCTCTACTTCTGTGCTCTGATTCTTCTGTCCTCTTGGTTTATTCCTCCTTTTGCCAACCTCTCTCTATAGTTTTCTTCCTTTGTCATCTAAACATGGTACCATCTCTTCCATTTGGAGGAGAAAAACGCACCATGACTTTGATTCCATCCCTTCTTCCACCTACTACTTTCCTCTCTTGTTTTTTATCTATACTTCTTCAAACACTGATACCCAATGGCTGGCTCCAGCTCATTATTTCCTGTTTAATCCCCAACCCCCTGTGATCTGACTTCATGCTGCCAAAATTTCACTGAAGCTCTACTCAAATATACCAATAATTTTTTTATAGTTTAGTATTTTTATTTGGACAACATATTTACATATATCAAATATACCAATAATTTTTGCCTACCCAAATCTACTGGATAGTTTCATTCTTTAATTTCCTTGACTTAGCTGGGTGCAGTGGCGCACACCTGTAATCCCAGTGGCTGGGGAGGCAGAGGCAGGAGGATCGCAAGTTCAAGACCAGAGGTAGTCCGTGTAATTTAGTGAGACCATGTCTCAAAAAAGTAAAACAACGGGCTAAGGGTGCAGCTCAGTGGTCCAGCACTTGCAGAGTATGCAAGTGGGAGGCCCTGGGGTTCAACCTCCAGTACCACACACACACAAAAATAAGTTCCTTGACTTCTCTGCAGCACCTGATGGTGATGATGTCAATTCTATTTCTGAACTTCTTCTCTCACCTTTGACCATTTCTTTTTAGGCTCTTTTGCAGTTTACTTCTTTCTTTCTTCATCTCCTACATGCTGATCACTCAAAAAGGAAGCACTGATGACATGTTATCACTGTTGACAGGTAGTGGGAGAACATCTAAGCATCCCAGCTACCTTCTGTAGTACTGATATAACTTGTCAATAGGAAAATGCCATTTGGAGAAATATCACATACCCACTTAACTAGATGTATCTTTGACCTGAGATTAAATTTAGAGGATATATTTTTAAAATATAGTGATTCTACTGGCTGCACATAAAATTTACAGCAAGAATAATAAAAAAATTCTTTATCTGTACTTTCATTAAAACCATTTTACAGCTATTTTACAATATTATTAAGACTTCTACTTTAAAAAAAAATCATGTACTGATTTAATTAAAAGAAAATGCTAAATTGGGAGATGTGGCACATGTCTATAATCCCAGTGATTTGGAAGCTGAGGTAGGAGGATTGTGAGTTTGAGGCCAGAAGCAACCTGTGTAACTTATTGAGATCCTGTCTCAAAATAAAAAATAAAAAAGAGGGCTGGGAATGTAGCTCAGTGGTAGAGTTCCTGCCTGGCACTCACGAGGCCCTGGGGCTCAATCCTTATTGCATAAAAACCCCCAAAGAGCAACAACAACAAAAAAACCCTTTAGCTGAGTATGGTGGCTCATGTCTGTAATCCCAGCAACTCAGGAAGCACAGGCAAGAGGATCACAGGTTCAAGGCCAGAGGCAGCCTGCATAACTCAGTGAGACCCTGTCTCAAGAAAAGAAATAAAAAATGGACTAGGGGTGCAGATTAGTGGTAGAATACTTATAAAGTATGTGTGAGGTCCTATCACCAGCAGGGAAAAAAAAAAAAAAAAAAAAAGGGAAATAAATAAAAAGGGCCTGTGGGTGCAGCTCTGTGGTAGAGCACTTGCAAAGTATGTGTGAGGTGCCAGGTTCAACCCCCAGTACTGCAAAAAATAAATAAATAAATAAATAAATAAAAATAAAATAAATAAAAAAATAAAAAAACAAAAAAATAAAGGAAATGTTGATAGCAAAAATAAAAATTGCTGCAGAAATTACTCAATTCCCCACCCCTGCAAGGAAAAAGAATCATGACAAGGCTGGTAGCCAAAGTGTACAAGAAATCAGGAATGTGAAATATATATATCATATTTTCATCCTCTCTTCTCAAAAGCAAAATGAATGAAATTCAGAATGGGAAATCTTGCCTAAACAGGAAAAAGAGAAAATAGAACAACTTGCAAATGTCTTGACACTCACTTCTGACATCCAGGCTCCCTCTCTCCCAGAAACTCACCTCTACTGGAATGGGATCCATTCCTCCGCAGTTTTCATTGCATTTGTCATAGACCAATCTCAGCTTCCTGAAGAGAATAGAAAGTTGGCGAAGATGATCCTGTAGCTTGGTTAATCGGTCTTGATAAGTTCCAGTGTGGTAAGTGACACCATTTGGCAGCTTAGTGAGCAAAACAAAATAATAGAAATATTGTAGGGCAAGTCAAGATTTCTATAGCTTCCATATTTTCTACATAAAGCTAATAAACAGAGACAATTTTAAGCTCTGCACAAAAGCAAATTACTCCTCACAACTAATCAAGTTAATTTAAAAACTGAAGAGCAAAACAGGAATGAAGAATTTAAGGGCAGTGAGCATCTATTTATTAGCAATTTATTGTAGTGTTTTATTGCTACAGAATAGCCTTAGAAAAAACTTTGTGATAAGCTCCCTGACCCACTGAAACACCTTTACCTCTTTAATTTTGAAGTATAACTTTATAATTTTAAATGTTACTTACTATTATATACTGGGCTGGGATTTAGCTCAGTGGGTAGAGTGCTGCGCTGCAGTCTCTGAGGACCCGAGTTCAATTCCCAGCACTGCAAAAATGGGAGAAGGGCCTGGCAATCCACTCCCAAGGCAATCCCGAAGCACTCAGCCATTGAAAGCCTTATGAGGGTCGCTATGAGTTGGATACCGACTCGACGGCACCTAACAACAACAACTATTATATACTAGGCCTGTAGTCGTCGTAGCACTGTGGCATCCGATCCCATCAGATCTTGGAAGCTAAGCAGGGTTGGTCTTGGTTAGTACTTAGATGGGAGACCGCCTGGGAACACCAGATACTATAGGCTTGGGAGAAGGACCTGGCAACCCACACCCAAAAATCAATCCACCATTGAAAACTCTATGAATTGCAGAGAAGCACTGACAATAGTGTTTTGCCAGTTGTGTGTAGGGTTGCTATGAGTTGGACATCAACTTGATGGCACCTAACAACAACAACATTATATACTAGGGAGAAGGACCCAGTAGTTCCACACTGAAAACAGTTAGCCATTGAAAACCCTACAAATAGCAGGGAAGCACATTTAAAGTGACAGCAAATGAGCCCCCGAGGCTGGGAGGCATTCAAGAAATGACTGGGAAGAGTTCCTTTTGCAAAGTAGTGTCAACCTTAATGATCGGCATGGAGTAAAGCCCCTGGAACCTCCAGTTGCTGATGTGGCCTGACTAAAATGAGAAGAAACAGTAGTTGTAACAATGGCTCAAACATAAAAAGATGGTGTGCACAGCACAGTGATAGGTAGTTTTGTTGCACATAAGGTGGCCATGAGCAGGATCTGACTCAATGGCACCTAACAAGAACATTATATAAAGGCAGCAAGCTGTTGCACTCAATCAGGAAGTTAAAATACAGTTTTGTAAAAAAGTGAAGTTCACAGTTTTTTAGTGAAAAAGGACCACTACACTGCTGCTGTTGCAAAAACATTTTCAAAATATCTTAACTACAATAATTAAGATGTTCAAGGCACATATTGAAATGTAAAACTGTCACCCAAAATTTTACTTAAAAAAACCATTAAGAGGAGATATGTGTGCAAGTCAGTCTGTACTTGATCATTATTACAAGTAATTGCTATGATCCTGTTTGTCTTTGATACTTATATATTTTAATTCCAGAAGTTTATCAAGAGAAGCCAAAATTATGCATTTAAATGATGATAAAATCATAGGTCAATGGAAATGGCTATTACTTATTTAGAATTTATAACTCAGTACTTCTTGTATATTCTTGAAAATTATGAATAAAATCTTCCTTTTTCTATATATATTTATAATGATTTACTCCTACTATTTAATTTGTGGACCATCATAATGTTTGAATAGAAATATAATGTTCACACAATATTTTCTAGGATATAGATGTTTAGATTTATAGGTGTTTACCCATATAGTTACCTGGGGAATTACAGTCAGGTGATTTAAAATCAAGGCACTATCTACTACCTACACTTTGTAGATTTATTTACTTACTTTTTCTTTTTAGGAAAGATGAAGTAGGAAAAACAACAATAACAAAAAGCATATTATAATACCTGGAGAACAAAATCAGACACAAAATCATTAAAACCACACATAAAAAAACACTGAAAAGTGCTATAGGTAGTTGGTATATATTAGGTAGATAGGCTTGAAATTTTCATTTTCTCTGTTTTTCTCACTCCTAAATTCCCTATTCCAAATATAATGGTTTATAAATTAAAGAGATAGATCTCCTGAAATTATTTGAAATAAAATAGTATTACTATTTTCAGAAATCCTTATGCATTAAAACACTTCAGAAAACTCAAAGAAATATGATAAAATACAAAAGGCTGAATTAGTCAAAACATTTTAAAGGGGGCCCTCATTAAGAGTTCATCCCCCAATGCAATGTAGGATTTCCCCTTGTCAACTCTCAATGAATGAACTTTCACAGACACTAACAACTCAGAGAAAAGTTTAAATAGGCTGCTGCTTTCTTGTTTGGATAGTAATAAGGAATATAATGATTATATCTTATAAAGAGAGGTACATTTTATCTTTATTATGCATTTACCATTTTTGATATTTCACCCATGTTTTGTATTTAATAAAGACTGGGGTTTATATTTGTAACATCATATTTAGTATATTGCACATACAGAGATAGTGTTTGATAGGTTCCACATTCGGTTGGATCACATTTTTTGGGATAGGCACAAATATGGATCTCGTCTAGTCAGTTGGCCAGGTAGCTGTTTTCCAAATACCTTGGCATAAACAAAGTGAGCACCTTCCATGCTGCATGTGTTTGCTGAAACATTTCTATTGATATTCCATTAATTCCTGGAGCCTTGTGTTTTGCCAATTCCTTCAAGACTGCTTCTGCTTCTTCCTTTAGTACCATTTGCTGCTGATCACATACAACCTCCAGAAATGGTTAGTCATCTACCAATTCTCTTTGGTGTAATGACTCTGTGGATTCCTTCCATCTTCTTTTGATGTTTCCTGAATTGTTTAATATTTTCCCTATAGAATCCTTCACTTTTGCCACTCCAGACTTATATTTTTTTCATTAATTGCTTGTTGTTGTTGTTGTTAGGTGCCATCGAGTCGGTATCTGACTCATAGTGGCCCTCTGTACAACAGGGGAAACACTATTGTCAGTGCTTCTTTGCTGTTCATCGGGTTTTCAATGGCAGATTGATTTTTGGGAGGGGGTTGCCAGGTCCTTCTCCCAGCCTACAGCTTCTGGTGTTCCCAGGCGGTCTCCCATCCAGGTACTAACCATGCCTGACCCTGCTTAGCTTCCGAGATCTGATGGGATCGTATGCCACAGGGCTATAGCTGCAGGGAACAACAACAATTAATTGCTTAAGCTTGAGAAAAACAGTGTGTTCTTCCCTGTTGGTTTTCTATGTCCAGCTCCTTGCATATGTCATTATAATATTTGATTTCATCTTCTCGAGCTGCCTTTTGAAATCTTCTGTTTTGGTATTTAACTTCATCATGTCTTCTTTTTACTTTAGCTGCTTCACATTCAAGTGTAAGTTTCAGAGTATCTTTTGACATGTAATTTGGTCTTTCTTTTTTTTTCTGTCATTTTAATAACCTTTTGCTTTCCTCATGAATGTCTCTGATATTATGCCACAACTCATCTGGTCTTCTACCATTAGTGTCTAATGCATTAAACCTGTTCTTGAAGTGGTCTCTGAACTTAAAGGGGATATATCCAAGGTTACACCTTGGCTGTTGTACACTTCTAATTTTCTTTAGTTTCAGTTTGAACCTGCACATGAACAGTTGATCGTCTGATCCACAATCAGCATCTGGTCTTGTTCTGACATTTGATATTGACCTTTTCCATCATCTCTTTCCACAAATGTAGTCAATTTGGTTCCTGTATGTTCCATCAGGTGAATTCTATGTGTATGCTGTTGTTAGGTGCTATTGAGTCAGATTCGACTCATATCGACCCTATGTACAGCAGAACAAAACACTACCTGACATTGTGTCATACCCTGCATTATTTTCAGTGCTGGTCTACTATTCCTAGGGGTTTCAATGGCTGATTATTTCTGCAGTGGGCTGCCAGGTTCTTTCGCCAGGGTTAAGCAATCATTAAAAATAGTTTAGCCAAATTGTGCTAGGACAAGGGAACATCCCAATGCAAAACAATGAGCTTAGATCCATACCTATCTCTATACCCCTCCTCGACTAAATTAACTTAATATAGGTTATAAATCTAAATGTAGTGGGGCAAGGTGGCACTTGCTTCTAATCCTATTGACTCAGTAGGCTGAGACAGAAGGAATTCAAATTCAAGGTCATGGACAGCCTACATAACTTAGTGATGGCCCATCTCAAAATAAGAAAATAAAAAATGGGCTGGGGCTGCAGCCCAATGGAAGAGCATTTGCAAAGTATGTGTGAGGCCCTGGATTCAACTCCCAAGTACTGCATAACAAAACAAAACAAAACATCCTAAATGTAAAAACTAGAACTAAAAAACTTCCAGAAGAAAACATGGAAGAAAACCTTTGTCACTTTGGGTCAGGTAAAACCTTCTTAGATAGGACACCAAAAGCCAGATCTTCAAGAGGGCACATCAGTAAGTTAGATTCCATCAAAGTATAAATGTGAAGAGAAGAAAAAGACAAACCACAGACTGGTAGGTAGAAATATATGCAAAGAAACAGGATATACAATGACAAGTGTTGATAAGGACAAGGAGAAACTAGAACCCTCAAGGATTGCTCATGGAGACAGAAAGAGCTCAGCTACTTTGGAAAATTTTCTTAAAATGTTTAACAGATGTAAACCACATGATCAGCAACTATCGATCCAAGAAATATGAGACACACATCTGCACAAACGTCTGCAAACAGACATTCACAGAAGCATTATTTATAATGGTACCAAAGTGGAAACAACTCAAATATCCATCAACTGGTCAACAGATACCAAAACTGTGATACAGCCATACAGTGAAAAAGCAATAAAAAGGAATGACCTGTTGATGCATCCTGAAAGAGCCCAGACAAAAAAGACTACATACTGTGTGATTTCTTTGATATATAACTTTAGAAAAAAAAATTTATGGTGTCAGAAAACAGTGGTTGTTTGGGGGTGGAGAGTAGGAGGCAAAAGTTTCATAGAGGCATGAGGAAACTTGGGGATTATAGATAAATCCACTATTGTGACTATGGTGACAGTTTCACGAGTATATTCCTATATATGTGTCAAAATTTTAAATCAGTGTAGTTTCTTGTATGTCAGTTATCCCAAAAGAAGGGGGAGGACTTTAAAAAAAAATCGGTTAGCAGAACGTGAATTTTTCATCTCCTTGGACACCCTCCCACTCACTCAGGGAGAAATACTGCTGGAAAAAAATATTAAATAATCTAAAGAGGAAAAGGGGCTGGGACTTAGCTCACTTGATAGAGTGCTGCTCTGCAGTCTCTGAGGTCCTGGGTTCGATTCCCAGCACCGCAAAAATGGGAGAAGGACGAGGCAATCCACTCCCGACGCAATCCCGAAACAATCAGCCACTGAAAACCCTATGAAGGTCGCTATGAGTTGGACACGACTGACTGCACCTACCAACCAAAGAGGAAAGTGGAGCGCGGATCCCCTATGCCTTGAAAGATAGAGTTTACATAACATCTGGAGAATGTGGTCCAATATAGAAAGTGTGTGGCTTCCATCTCCCAGAAATCTGGCCTGGAAAACATCACCCCTACTTCCCAGACTTCTGGAGACAGATCCCCGGGAGACACCTGTGCGTAAATGGGGGCGGGGCTTGCCCAGGTCAGCCCCATTAACACCCAGGAACCCCTCCTAACGCTGAAAGCCCTTCCCACCGAGAAGCACGCTGCTCGCTCCACGTCGTCCGCCTTCCCACCTGCATGTTCCTCAGCAGCTGGAAGATCTCCATGGTGCGGTAGACAATGTCCTGGACCGTCTCCTGTCCGATCCGGCAGAGCGACGCCGTGTTGACCTCTCTGGCCTGCTGAGCCTGGGGTCCCGCGAAGGGCCCTGGCGCCATCCCTGAGGCCGCCAACGGAGGGGTGGACATGGCGCGGCCGCGGCCTCCGCCTGTCAGGTGCGGAAGCGCAGAGGCCTAAGGATATCCCCGAGGTAGGCAGCCACGGGTCTCGGCTTGAAAGACCCGGGCCCACCGATTTCAAAATAGCGAAAGCTACTTCCGCCCACGTGGCGTAACACGTCATTTAAACGTCACGGACACCGCCAATTTAGAACATTCGGGGACAGGTCTCCGTGGGAAGCGAGGCGGGATTAGATCAGATGCCTGGGCGGGGCGAGACGGACGGCTTCACTAGCCAATCATCGTAGGGCGCCGGCCAGAGGGGCGTGGCGCTTGGTGCGGATTGGGTGGGATTTTCCCGGAGTCAGTTTGGGATCTCTGCCCCAAATTGGAACGCCAGGTGGAACTCTGCTTTTGTGTTGAATTCCTTGCTGAGCCTTTTCTCCTAACAAGCCAGTAAAGTTTGTGGTATTATTGGCCTTTTATAGTTCGGCGCAGATTCAGAGGGGCTAAAGTATGCCTTCAACTGCGTGCAGCTTGTGCTGGCAACCTGCTATTGGAATTGAGAAAACAGGGTTCCTGTTCTCGCATGCTTCACTGTGGCAAGATACCGACTCCCCAGGGGGTTTTGGTCCCTGCTCTAGTGTTTTCCTGATTTCTGTAAGTAAAAAAATGGATAGCACACACACAAACACACACTCCTTTCTGATTGCCACTACAGTCCCTTAGTACGGGAGGCACCTATATGACGCTCATTATAGACTGACAAGTTCCAAGGCCTCCAGTGGATGCCTGAAACTGCAGATAGTATTCAACCCCATATCCTGTTTTTCATATATATATATATATATATGTCTATGATAAAGTTTAATTTATAATTAGGCAAGTAAGAGGTTACTAACAATAACTAATGATATAAAATTATAACAATCTACGTAGTCAAGGGCTGGGATTTAGCTCAGTGGGTAGAGCACTGCGCTGCAGTCTCTGAGGCCCGGAGTTCAATCCCAGCACCGCAAAAATGGGAGAAGGGCCTGGCAATCCACTCCCAAGGCAATCCCGAAGCACTCAGCCATTGAAAACCCTATGAGGGTCGCTATGAGTTGGATACAGACTCGATGGCACCTAACAACAACAACAACAACTGTAGTCGAAGTTATTTAAAACTTAAGAGTTATTTTTTAGAATTTTTCATTTAATATTTTTGGACTATGGGTCACCTTGGCTGACCAAAATTGCGGAAAGTGAAATTTCACATAAGAGAGGACTACTGTACTGCCTGATGTTTTATATAATTTTGGTCTGTTTGCTTTCTGATTTACCCTCACTCTATGCAAGCACACATTAAAATACAAATTCAATAAAAACAGATGTCATGTGTATTTTATTCACTATTATATATTCTTAGTATTTAATGACTGGCCCATTGAAGGTGCTCAATACATTGTTGAATGATTTTTGAGTGCCATTACAAATGCAGAAAAACCCACTATTTTCCCACATACATTTTACTGCATATTTCAAAGGCAAAAAAAGTCAAGAATGTGAAAATTGGTAATAGGGACCACACAATTGCATTTTGTGAAACATTTAACACTCTATTAGCACAGACTTTCCAGGAAAGTTACTAAAAATGCCATAGCAAACATTATAGAGATTTCAGACACATTAATTTGCAGCCCTTTAGAGATCAGTTATTATTTGACACATATTTACTAAACACCTACTGTGTGTTGAGTGCTAGGAATGGGGATAGAGTAGTGAACAAGTCAGGCAAAAGAAATGTTCTCCTAGAGACAGAACACTAGTTGTTGTGATGAGTATATTGAAGCCAAAGTTCAAATTCCTGACATCAGGAGATTGGGAACAATGCAAAGTTGGTAAGTTGGGACTTGAAGGTAGTGGAAAAGTGGTGCTGAGCACTGGAGCCTAGAGCTCCAGTGGCATGGAAGGCCAGTGCCACCACCAGAAGTGAGAAGGTTTCCCAAGGTTTTTCAGGATCTGAAAGAAGTTTAGTTGAGGACAAATATTGAGAAATAAAGGTGAAGACAAGTAAACTTTGGAGGACCTTTTAGGCCATATCATGAAATTTGGACTGAGTGGCATAGCAAGGTGGGAGGAATAATTACCTGAAATATTCAATACACAAGACTTACTCTAGCTGGTAAATGGAGGGTGGTTAGTGGGTGTGTACAATTCCCCTCTTCTTTCTCTAAAGGGGCTTTTAATGATGATGATGAATTAGAGAAATGATACAATGGGCATCCTTGAATAAACAGTGAGTAAAATCTAGAGACTTACAGTTGGTGTCATTAGGAGCATGAGAGGAAACAATCAAGGATACCACATATTTTTGCCTGGAATAAATGGGTGAGGTTTACGCCTTTTATAGGGGACACTGAAGGAAACACACATTTCGGAGAAATTATGCTTTGTATTAGGTTCCGGTTGCTAGTTCAAGCTTGTCTGTGGCTGTAGCACCTTGGCATCCTATCCCGCCTGATCTTGTAAGCTAAGCAGGGTTGTCCTGGTTAGTCCTTGCATGGGAGACCACCTGCGAATATTAGGTGCTGCAGGCTAGGAAGAAGGACCTGGAAATCCACTCCTAAAACAATCTGACACGAAAACCCTATGCATAGCAGAGAAGCACTGACAATAGTGTTGGGCATGGCACAGTATCTGGGAGTGCTTTGTTCTATTGTACATAGGGTTGCTATGAGTCAGACTGGACTCCACTGCACCTAACAACAAGTTCAAGCTTAGTGGCTTAACATAACATAAATTTACTATGTTATAGTTTTGTGGCTCAGAAACCATTTCAAAATGTGTCTCATGGAGATAAAACTCTAGGTGTCAGTGGAGCTGTGTTCTTTTCTGGAGCAATATGATTTCTTGTCTTTTCCAGTTTCTAGAGACTGTCCCTATATCATGGCTTGTGTCCCCTTTACCAGCTTAAAAGCCACTTCCACCGTCTTCAAGACCAGTGTTGGGTCACTTAGTTTTTCTCACAGTGCCATCTCTCTGGTTTTGAGTCCTCTGCCTCCCTTTTCCACATTCGAGGATCATTGTGATTATATTGGGCCCGTCCAGGCAATCTAGGATTTCTTTTTGTTTTAGGGTCAGCTGTTCTGCAACTTCATTTCCTTCTGCTACCTTAATTCCTCCTTGACATATAACAACATAATCATAGATGCTGGGAGTTAGACTCTTGGTATTGGTGGGGGTTAGGGGTAGTTATTCTGCCTACCACGTGATTCCATTCCAACTGTCCTTGGATTCAGACTCATATACCTGAGTTGGAGGACTAATTGGGATCTAAAACATATCATTCCCAAAACCAAGCTTAGAATTTGGGCCAGAAAGAGAGATGCCAGGATGAGCAACTCAGCACACAACGGTGCCAGTTAGTGAGATGGAAAAGAGTGTAGTAACAGAAGGTTGGAGGGATGAAGAGTTTTGTTTTGGGCATGTTAAGTTTTGCAGGGATATTCAAACATTGGCTGAAGTGTTTTCCCATCATGCTTAGAGTAAAACTCAAAGCTATATGGCCTGCACATCTCCACATGTGCTGGTGCCAGGATTTCCTGCTGTTTTAGCTTTCCCATTCTCCTCTTGTTCCAGCCACATTGGTCACATTGCTAGGTTTTTGTACACTCTAATTCCTCTCCGTTGGAGGTCATATATATATATATATATGTTTTTTGCCCAAGGAGCTTACCTTAGCTTTTGCTTCAGGTGTCTGCTTAGAGTAGTTTTCCTTGGCTTCCATATTTTAAATAGCCTGTATTGGTTTTCTGTTGCTGCTGGAACAAGTTATTAGACTTCTTGTTGTTGTTGTATACCATCAAGTCAAGTCCAATTCATAGGGACCCTACGTGACACAGAATGAGACACTACCCAACACTGCCATGCACATAATCTTTTTATGTTTGAGCCCATTATTACAAACACTGTGTTTCTTGTTATTTTGAGCCGTGCCACCTCTGTGACTAGAGGTCCCAAGGGCTTTACTCTTTCCCATCATTAGGGACAACTCTACTTTGAGGAGGCAGCTCTTCCCCAGTCATCTCTTGAATGCCTTCCAGCCCGGGGAGCTCATTTTCTGGCACCGCATTTCACGGTGCTTCTCTGTTATGCATTGCATTTTCAGTGGCTAATTGTTTCAGGATGGGCTGGGATTTAGTTCAGTTGGTAGAGTGCCACTCTGCAGTCTCTGAGGTCCCAAGTTCGATTCCCAGCACCACAGAAATGGGAGAAGGATGTGGCAACCCACTCCCAAGGCAATCCCAAAATAACCAGCCATGGAAAACTCTGTAAGGGTCACTATGAGTTGGACACGACTCGGCACCTAACAACAACAAATGTTTCAGGAGTGGGCTGCTGGTCCTTCTTCCTAGTCTGTCTTAGTCTGGAATCTCAGCTGAAACCTGTCCACCATGGGGTGGTCCTGCTGGTATCTGAAATACAGGCGGCATAGCTTTCAGTATGACAGCAACACACAAGCCCCCACAGCATGACAAGCTGATGGACATGTAGGGGATCAGATATGTTAGAGAAACAGAAGTATATTCACTTCAGTAGGTCGGAAGTCCACCAGAGAGCTTACTAGACTAACACCAAGGTGCCGATGAGGATGTGCTTCTTCTTGGAAGCCCTGGAAAACAAGAAAATCTGTTTTCTGCTCATTTGTGTCATTGGCAAATTCAATGCCTTGTGATAACAGGACTGACATATTCATTTTTCATTGGATGTTAAGCTGAAGACCACTGTTAGCTTCTATGATATGCCACATTCCTTAGTTTATTGCTCCTCCTTCCATCTTCAAAGACAGCCTCTGTGGATGTGCTGTTTTTTAATTAAGTATTTTGATTGTACATATTATGGGGTACAGAGTGATTATTTCATATATACACTGTGGATTATCAAATTAGGTGTGTTGATGCTTCCATCTCCTTAAACATTTTACAAAAAATTTTTGATTAATATGTAGAGATAATTGCACGTATTTATGAGGTATATGATTTTTTAAAAATTATATATAGTATAGTGAGATTCATTAAGGGGTTTTCATAGAATTGCAAACTGTATTTTGCCTGGTTCTCTCCCTCTTTACCTCCATATGTTGCTCATCCTCCCCCTCACGATTTGCTCCATCCCCTTCCACTAGTTCCCTCCTCCTTCGTGATGGGTCCCCTTATAATCTTCAGTGTGTTCAAGTGTGTGTGTGTGTGTGTGTGTGTGTGTGTGTACACGTGCACACGTGTTTCTTTAAGGTAGATCTATTTCTCGCATATAAGTGAGAACATGCTGTATTTCTCCTTTTGGGTCTGAGTTATTTCCACTTAAAATGTTGATCTCCAGTTTTGCCTTAAATGACATAATTCCATTCTTCTTTTCTGCTGAATAATATTCCATTGTGTATATATACTGCATTTTTAAATCCAGTCATCTGTTGATGGGCATCTAGGCTTATTCCATAACTTTGCAGTTGTGAAGAGAGCTGTGATAAACATGGAAATGCAAGTGCTCCTGTAGTGTGATGACTTGTCTTCCTTTTGGTATATGCTTAGAAGTGGATCATATGGTAGTTCTATTTTTAGTTTCCTGAGGAATATCCATGTTGGTTGTACTAATTTCCAGTCCCACCAGAAGTGTAATAGGGTTCATTTTCCTCCACATCCTCACCAGCATTTGCTGTTACTTGTTTTTTTGGTGCTAGCCATTTTGACAGGAGTGAAATGGAATGCCAGTGTAGTCTTCATTTGCATTTCCCTGATGGCTAATGACATTGAACATTTTTTTTTCATATCTTTATTGGCCATTTGTATTTCTTCTTTTGAGAACTGTCTGTTTAGTTCCATTGCCCACTTATATTGGATGGTTTACTGCTTTGGTGTTTAATTTCTTGAATTCTAGTTATTACTCCTTTGCCAGATGTGTAGGAAGCAAAGATTTTTCTCCCATTGTATGGGTTGTCTCTTTATTGTTTCCATTAGTGTGCGAAAGCTTTTTAATTTTATGTAATCCCATTTGCCAATTCTTAGTGCTATTTCTTGGGCTATTCGAGTCTTGTTAGGAAATAACTTGCTTATGCCTATGTGTTGAAGGGCTTTCCCTACTTTTATTTCTAATAGTTCCAAAGTTTCTAGTTTTACATTGAGATCTCTGATCCATTTAGAATTGATTTTTGCATAAAGTGGGAGATATGGGTCTATTTTCTTTCTTCTGCATATGTATATCCAGTTTTCCCAGCACTATTTATTGAAGAGACTATCCTTTCTCCAGTGTATGTCTTTGGCACCTTTGTCAAAGATCAGTTGGTTGTAGTTGCATGGGTGTGTATCTGGGTCTTCTGTTCTGTTCCATTGATCCTCATGCCTGTGTTTGTACCAGTATGTAGGTGTTTTTGTCTGAAGTTAGGCATTGTGATGCCTGGTGCACTACTTTTACTGCTTAGGATTGTTTTGGCTATATGGGGTCTTTTGTGCTTCCATATGAATTTGAGGATTGGCGTTCTCCTATTTCTGTGAAATATATCATTGGAATTTTCATGAGGATTGCGTTAAATCTTCATATTACTTTTGGTAGTATAGCCATTTTCACAATATTAGCTCTTCCAATAAGCAAAGGAGGGCTCTCCATCTTCTAGTGTCTTCTTCAGGTCCTTTTCCTAATATTTTGGAGTTTGCATTGTACAAGTCTTTAGGATCTTTGGTTAAATTAATTCCTAAATATTCATTTTTTATGGGCTATTATGAATGGGATTGTCATTTTGATTTCTTTCTCTTCCTGTTTGTTATTGGAATACTAATTGATTTTTGAATGTTTATTTTGTATCTTGGTACTTTGCTAAAGGAGCTAATTAGTGCTAAGAGTTTTCTAGTGGATATTTTAGGGTCTTAAGTTTAGGATCATGTCACCTACAAATAGGGCTAACTTGACCTCTTCTCTATTTGTATCCTGTTTATTTCTTTATCTTGCTTGAATTCTCTGGCTAGGATTTCAGTCATTATATTGAATAAGAGAGGAGAAGGTGGACATCCTTGTCTTGTTCTCCATCTTAGAGGGAATTTCAACTTTTCTCCTTTTAGTATAATGTTAGTTATAGATTTGTCATATATGACCTTTATGTTGTTTTGATGTTTTGTCTTTTCCTAGTTTCTTTAGGACTTTTATCATGAAGGGATTTTGAACTATGTTGAAAGCTTTTTCTGCATTTTTTAAGATGATTATGTGTTTTCTGTCATTGAATCTTGATATGATATGTTACATTTATTGATTAGCATATGTTGAACAGACCTTGTATATGTGGAATAAAGCCCACTTAATTGTGGTGTATGATATTTTCTATGTGTTGCTACATTTGGTTTGCAAGAATTTTATTAAGGATTTTTGTATCAATGTTCACCAGGGAAATTGGTCTATAGTTTTCTTTTTTGTAGTGTCATTCGCTGGTTTTGATGTCAGCGTGATACTGGCTTCATAGAATACATGCACATTCATAGTGATTTTGAAAGTACACCCCTTTCAATTTTATGGAATAGTTTTTGGAGGACAGATATTAATTCTTCTTTAAAGGTTTGATAGAATGCAATGGTGCACCCATCAGGACAAGGCTTCTCTTTGTTGGAAAGTATTACTGTCTCAACTTTATTGCTTGTTATAGGTCTGCTTAATTTATTTATATCTTCTGGATTTAACTTTGGTGCATCATAAGTGTCCTGGAATTTGTTAATTTCTTTTGTATTTTCTTTTTTTGGACTAGACATTTTCAAAGTAATCTCTAGTAATCTTCTATTTCATTGGTGTCTGTGATTATGACCACTTTTCACCTCAAATTTTATTAATGTGGATCTTCATTCTCTCTCTTTTACTTAATTTGGCTAAGCATTTGTTGACATTGTTATTATTTCTAAGAACCAACTCTTGGTTTCATTGATTCTTTTTTTTTCTATTTAGCTGAATTCTCGCTATCTTAATTATTACTTTTTAAATGCTTTTTGGTTTGGCTTAATGTTTTTCTAATGCCTTAAGATGTATCATTAAGTTATTTATTTTGGCCTTTCATGTCTTTTTGATGTAGGTACTCATAGTTATGAATTTCCCTTGTAGAACTGCCTTTGCTGTATTCCAAATGTTTCAATCAGTCGTGTTTTCATTTTCATTTGATTGTAGGAACTTTTAAATCTCTTTTCTGATTTCTATGATGACCCATTTATCATTCAAAAATATGTTATTTAATTTCCATGTATTTATAACATGCATATAGCTTTTCTTGCTATTGAATCTAGTTGTCTTCCATTGTGATATGATAAGATACAAGGAATGCTTTCAATTTTTAAAAAAAAATTTTTGAGGCTAGTTGTGCTAACTAAAATGTGGTCTATTTTAGAAAAAGTTCCATGTGGTATTGAGAAAAATATGTATTCTGCATCTGTTGGATGGAGTATTTTGTAGACATCTGTTAAGTCCAGTTGATCTAAAATACACTTGACTTTGATTAAATCCTTGGCTATTTTGTTGAGTTTTTATTTTGATGATCTATCTATTGGTGATGGTGGGGTATTGAAGTCATCCATAATTGTTGTATCTGGACCTATGTGTTCCTTTTTGACCAGTAATGTTTGTTTTATGAAATTAAGTATGCAAGTATTTGATGCATAGATATTTATAATTGTCATATCTTCTTAGTTAATTGCTCCCTTTATTAATCTTTAGTGACATTCTTTTTCCCTTATGAGTAATTTAGGGCTGAATACAACTTTGTAAGATATCATTGTAGCAAACTTTGCTTTTTTTGACTTCCCCATGATTAGGAAATAATTTTCCATCCTCTTATTTTCAGTCTGTATATATCCTTTTGGATGAGGTGAGTTTATTGAAGGCAGAAAATTGTTGGACCTTCTTTCCTAATCCACTTGGCTAATGTAACCCTTTTAACAGAAGAGTTAAGACTGTTGATGTTTAACATTATTATTGAAAGGAGTTTATTGTTTTGTGTAATTTTTTTGGTTGTTCTAGTTGGTTTCAGTGTTGAACTTTACTTTGTCCCCTGTTCATACTAGTGTTTTGCTGGTTTATTAAGTTGGATGTCCTTGCTTCTTTTTTAGTTTTCATTTGTTTAAGTGTTCCTCTTATAAATATTATTCATTGTTGTGTTCTCACATTTGATTTTGTCTTTTTTCTTCTGTATGTAGAATTTCTTTAAGCATCTTCTGCAGTGCTGGTTTAGTGGTCATGAATTGCTCAAGTTTGTTTTTTTCTTATAAGGTCTTCATTTCTCCATCTATTTTAAAGGATAATTTTGTTGGATATAGTAATTTTGTGGATAGTTATTTGTTTTAAGGATTTCAAATATACCAGCCCATGCTTTCTTTGCTTTTAGGGTTGTTAGTGAGATGTATGATGTTATTTTGATGGGTTTACCTTTGTGGAAAAGCTGATGTTTTTCTCTTGCAGCCTTTAAATTTGTTTCTTTGCTTTAGAGATTTAGCATTCCAATTATACTGTGTCATGAAGAGGATCTGTTCTGGTCCAATCTATTTGGAGTTCTAGATGCCTCTGTTTTTGGCTGTATATTTCTTCCCCTAGGTTTGGAAAGTTTTCAGTTGTTATTTCATTGGATTCTTTTATTATGCCTCTAGTTTTGGTTTTGGCTCTTTTGTGTACACCCTGAATTCTTAGGTTATGTCATTTCATCTTATCTCATATTTCAGGGAAGTTGTGGTCATCTTCTTAATTTTTTCTCCTTCTTTGTATCTGAGGAAATAAGCTCTTTGACCTTATCTTCCATCCCTGATATTCTGTCTTCTCCTTAATCCAATCTGTTTGTGTTTTATTCTGCTGTAGTTTTTGATTGATTGTGTTTTTCAATACCAGAATTTCTCTTGATGTTTTTCAAGATTTCAATTTCTGTGCTGAATTTTTCTTTTAAGTTAGATACTTTTTGTCAGGTCTCTCAATTGCATTTATCTGCTTAGTTGTGTTTTCTTTAAGGTCATTTATGATTTTTATAAGTTGTTGGGTGCTGTCAAGTTGGCTCTTACTTATAGTGATCTTGTATACAATAGAACAAAAACACTACCCAACACTTTGCCATGCACATGATCTTTCTATGTTTGAGCCCAATGTTGCAATCACTATGTTTCTTCTCATTTTGAGTCATGCCACATTAGCAAATGGGGTCCCAGGGGCTTTATTCCATTCCTGTCATTAAGTTCAATTCTACTTTGTGGAGACAGCTTTTCCCAACTTGTTTCTTGAATGCCTTCTGGCCTGGGGGGCTCATTTTCTGGCACTATATTTGATAGTGTTTCTCTGCTATTTATAGAGTTTTCAATGGCTAATATCTTCCGAAATGGGCTGCTGGGTCCTTCTCCCTAGTCTGTCTTAGTCTGGAAGCTCAGCTGAAACCTGTCCACCATGGGTGCCCCTGCTGATATCTAAAATACTGACAGCATAGCTTTCAGCATCACAGCAACATGCAAGCCCCGACAGCACAATAAACTGAAAGATATGTGGGGGATTTTTATAAGTATACTTTTAAATTGTCTGGCATTTTGAACATTTTAATATCTTTAATTTCAGTCATTGAAGGGTTATTTACATTCGTTGGATTCTCTTTGTCTTGATATTTCATATTTCTTATGGTTCTAAGTTGAGTTTTGGGTATTTCTTAGTAAGGTTATTTCTTCTATATTTATTTGGGGGCATTCTTGGTGAAAAACCTTCTTTTCAGATCTCAATTTCTAGTATCACTCACAGCAGACAAGATAATCTGATGCTGTAGTAATAACTTCAACCCAAATCACATTTAACCTAATTAAGGGCCAGGTATTAAGAAGTTGCCTATGGAGAGTAGTTTGTAGGAATAGTGATAAGTAAGTTTTGGGGTTAGATATTGATTGTAGTAAAAGACATCAACAGTATAGGGATGGAAGTAGGGGGAGAGGTGGGATAGGAGGAGGGGAAGAACTGGATTAGATATGAATTAGTAAGTAAGTAAGTAGAGTAGGAAGCTAGCAGAGTATTGGATAGTGTAAAAAAAGAGAGTGGGCAAAATAAATCTTATGTACTGCATAAAATATATTTAAGATTATACACAAATTATAATAGGTAAAACCAATATAAGCATGCAGGTTTTCTTTTCTCTTTTCCTCCCTCCCTTCTTTTTTAGCCCATGTATTTGGAAAGTGTTGAGAGTATTGCTATGAAATAACTAGGGATGAACTAAAAGAGGAAAATGGTTGAGGATTTGAAAAGTGAAAAGTGTTGAGGGGGCTAAAATTGGAGAGAGAGAAAGAAGGAAAACATAAACAAAACAAACAAAAACAAAAATAAAAAGAAGGAAAGAAGGAAAGAAAGAAAGAAAGTCAAGAAGAAAAAAGGTCAGTGCACAGCACTGTGTACAGTAGTCTCTTCTAGGATTCTAGGAGTCTGTCAGCTGAGGTCTTCCCAGGAAGTCCCCCCTACCTGCTATCTTCCAGTGGAATTTGTACTTACTAAGAATATAACTGCTAAAATCAGCCTTACAAACTGCAAGTGGGGACCTTCAATTTGCCCAGATCAGACACACCCTTGTTTGCTTTCTGGGACTGCCTTCTCAGCTGTGAGTGCTGGGAAAGTCCAGTTCACAGAGAACAAACATGTATCATTAGTTTCCTAGCCTGGGCCTTTGCTGCAGGTGCAAGGATAGTCCAATTCATGAATATTAAGCATGTCTCATCAGTCTCCCTGCCCGTACTTTCTCAGGTGGCACAGAGATCACATGTTATCTGCGTCCCTGCAGCTGGTATTGGTTGTGCTCAAGAGCTGTGCTGTCTGCCACTTTGGTGGAGGTCACAGATGCTGTCCTGCCTCAGCAGGTAGTCCTTGCCACTGTTTTCCCTATCTTGAACACTGGTCCGGGGCTGAATACTCTCAGGAAGTACTGGAGCAGCTTTCTAGCTCACCAGAATACACTCACCATTATGCACTTGCTTCAGGTATTTGGAAAATGCTGCTGTCTATGGTCTGCCTGGAGACCTGACACTTACTCCTTTATGGTGCAGCTCATCAAGCATGGGCACAGTGTCCCAGCTCTTCCATATGCCAAGGAGTCTTCATTCTCCATTGGCTCCCGAGCCCTCGGAGCCTTGTACTATTGCCCTCTCTCCTGGTTTGGAGGATTCTTCCTCTGAGGTGCTACATGGCTGCAGCTGATTCCGCTCAGCTCTTCACACTGGGTGATTCTCAGCTTCTTGCCTGCTGTGGGTGAAGAACCCACTCTCCTGTGATTGCTGTGACTCTCCTGGACTCTTCTGCTCAGAACAGAGTCTACAGTATCTCAGTGCTGTCTGTTTTTGTTGGTCACACAGCATTCATTCAGCCATCATAGCCAGAAGTTTCTCTCGTTTTAAATGTCTCCTGCCTCTTCTTCCATTGTCACAGTCACATATCTCTGGCCTTTCACATTGAAGGTCCCATGTGATTATATGGGGCTCAGCCACAGTACCCTGGATAATCTCATCATCTCAAGGTCTTTAACATTTCCTTATCATATTGCCAGCATCCCCTTTTCCACATAATGTGACATATTCACAGATTCTGGGGATTAGTGGTTGACATCTTTGTGGGGCCATTATTGTACCTGCCACAGAGCCCTTTCTATCTCTCTACCTACTTACCCTGCTTTATTTTCCTTTCTTGTGTTGTTCAAAAGCTGATGCTCTTTGTTTTACTGTTTCTGTCCCCAGATAGACAGTAAACCTCATAAAGTCAGAGATTATCCCTTTAGGTTACATCACTGTATTCAGCAGCTAAAGCAGGGCCTGCCACCTGGCAAATGCTAATAAATAAATGGTTTACTCTGGTGCACCGTGAATTTGAAATGCCTTCAGGATAATCAAGCAGACCTATCAAGTAAGAAAATGAATTATATGTCTGGAACCTGCTGGTAGGATATTTTGTTTGTTTGTTTGTGTAAAGTGTAATGGTGAGTTCCAAAACTGTGGTGTCAGACCTCCTGGACTATAATCCAAAACTGATACTGCCTAGCAGTGGACAAACCACGTCATATTCCATGTACAACATAAGAATTACAATGGTACATGCCTTTGTGGTTGCTGATAGGATTGAGATGTTCTGCATAAATTGCTTATAATTTCTAGCATATAATAAATTTTAATGGGAGAAGGGCCTGGCAATCCATTCCCAAGGCAATCCCGAAATAGTCAGCCATTGAAAACCCTATGAGGGTCGCTATGAATCGGATGCCAACTCGACGGCACCTAACAACAACAACAATAAATTTTATTCAATAAATTTGCACTGTAGTAAGTATTCAATAAATTTGTATTCTATTTCCTCTCACCCTGTTTAACAGTGAGAATAATGGGTAAGATGAGAAGTGAGGAAGAAGTTTTCCAAGGACAGAGCTAGTAGGAACACTATGGGACAGAAGGAGCAATAGGGAGCCACAATAATAACAACAAAAAGTTGGGAAGAGCCAGAGAGGTCAAAGGAAAATCAGGACAGTATTTTGCCATGGAAGTTCATGGGGCATCCTAGGTAGGAAAAAGGGAATAAAGAGGTCTCTGCAGCTATCGACTTCCCAGCCATTTGCTTCTTAGTCATAGAAGACATGAATGTTAAAGGAAGCTGCTTCTGAGACAAAGACTTTGTTCTGGTGGTCAGTGCTTTCCTGATAGAAAATATCCTTGCAAATAGTGTGATTGTCAGGGAGGAAGAAGAGGATTTAAAAATAACTTCTACATTTATCCAAGAAAGATGATAAGGACTGTGAGATGTAGGACTTTGTTTAGTAGATTCTGTGCCCCTGTCAAGATAAGTAGCCATCTGGATTCCTAATCTTTTGAAATGTCCACCCTGAACTCATTCCTTTGAAGGCACTGGGAATCCATTAGCCATTCCAGGCATAGACCCCAGTTGTGAAACATTTCTTTCCTTCCCCTGAAGGCTCAGACTTCACTATAAAAATCACATTATCCTTAGCTCTACACAATAGTAGCCAAAACAGATTGCCTGCCTTCACTTCTCAAAGTGTACTATCCTTAATAAACTATGTCAGTATTCTCTACTATAACTTCTTTGTCAGGTATAAATTCTTTTATACATGAACACAAGTGAACCAAGGTATTTTTTTGCTACCACTGGGGAAGTTTTGTTGTTTTGCTGCTGGCTGCCTCCTTGACCTGCACTCACCCACCTCCTCAGTAACAGAAGTCACAAGAAGGATAAGCTATCTGAGGAAGGAACTTATGGTGAACAGTGTCAGATACTGCTGAGATGCCAAATAAAATAATCACCTGAAAGAAGCATCTTCTTAACTTGTAAAAGAAGTGTTATTGGCAGAAAATTCTTGCCCAAAGTCCCATGGGTAGTGAAGGAATGAAACAGAGACTGCAGCTTCTACCTAAATATCTGCTCTGCCTTCTTCCCCAGCAAGAGAATATGTGGTTTTTAGTAGGGTTCCCAGGGTGAAGGCTCTATATCCCAGCCTGCCTTATACCCTGAAAAGGCCATTTCATGAAGTTTTGACCAATGGGCTGTAAGCATGAGTGACGTGTGCAACTACTGGCAGTTGTCCTTAAAAGAAAGGGGCCTCCGGTTCCTTCTTACTTACTTCTTACTCACTGGTATGCAGAGATCATGGCTGTAGCTCAAATAACTGCTTATTAAGGATGTTCTGTCACTTGCAACAAAATCTAATACTAACTGCTGAAATGACAAATTGGGGCAAATTTTCCCTAAGTACCATGTGGTTGTGTCTGATATCAAAATAGTTTCTCCTAACACAATCATTCTCTTCCCTCTACTTTAAGTTACCAAAAAGGCAAGTCATAATCCCTCTTGACTTGGTCCATTACTCACAGCAGTGCCCCTAGCTCCTATGTAATTGCTGGATCAGAGCTAACTTTGTGTATTTTGCCATGGAAGTGCTGGCCTTTGCATTTTCTAGCCCCCAGGAGACATTGAACAATTCTGGGATGGTTTTGTGGAGTCAGTACACTGTAGTGGTTGAATCAAAAGGTTATAGGCCACAGTTATTGCCTATATGTTGGCCAAGAATGAATATTTGAGAATACACTGAATGCAAAAGAGCAGGATCTGGGGGTAGGAAAAAGAGAAATGGAGAATTAAGAAAGACCTAAGGAGCCATAATGGAAGGAAGCCTCACTGCAAGTCGAGAGAGCAGATTCCAAATTTGCTTTGTCATTAAGTGGTCAGGTGACTGGACTAGCTTATAACTCAGATATTTCACGCCAAGACTCTTGTGCTTTTCATTATATTATACATACCACAAAAAAGCTCAAAATGATCTGGGTTCACTGGGAAATATCACTGCATAGAACCTGGCAAGGGAAAGGAATGTGATTGGGTCATCACTGCTGTGACCTTGGCCTTCCAGTAGTAGTGTTGAAATGCCCCAGTTTATGCACAATTTATTCATGACTAATAGCATGACTAATAGCCTATATTTTTCAATTCAGCCATTCATAGACTATTCCCTCTGGACAGAGAATTATTGAATTTAAACAAACACTTATTGGGCACCTATAATTGGTCAAACTAACAGCATTTAGGTTGATTTAGACTATTGCTTAAGCCTAATTAGCATTCCAATTTAACAAACTGTGCTAACTGGTCCCTGAAGGTTCATTAGTGAAGGTTTCCTTTGCTTCACAAATGCTCACTTATAATCCCATACTTAAGAAATGCATGAATTAAATCACAACTTCACATTCCAGAATGGTTCCTCCTCCAAGTTTAAAGAAGTTGTAAGCCTTGGTCAAGTGTTTTAGACAACTTAAGTGCCTAGCATCTCCTTTACATTAGTGTTGTGGTTAATGCCAACAAAAGTCCAGTATTTAGAAACACTTACCTGGGATCAAAAGATATTTGGAAACACCATTAATGAGGATATATGGCTTTAATTAAATAAACATGTTTTGAGATGAAAGGAGTCAAGCTGTACATAAATCTGCCTATTGTTTGCTGCTTGTTTAATAGCCAGATATCCCAGTAGACGATGGAGGAGTATTTGTTGTGGTAGAAGTCAATATTTTAGTTTTCCTTTTTAACCCTTTGGCTACCATTGAGACACATATCAAAAAGTGAATATGCATGAATTTGACAGAAAATCAAGAAAGTGGTATAAAAAGGTATTTGATAAACTCATGTATTCCAATTATTTTTCTAATTGTGTTCTGGTTTTGTTCATTGTAATGAATACTTTATGGAAATAAAGTACTTTGTGTCATATCTTTCAATTTGAAATTGGAAGTCAAAGGGTTAAGTTCTATAGTCATCAAACTGGTAAATATATATTAAGGACTTTGTGATTACTGATATTTCAAGATGAGTAATAAGTGAGGTAGGCTAAAGCAAATAATCCACCTGCCAGAGTTTCTGGTCTTGTGATCTGCTGTAACTTCTTTTAAAGTTTTCTGCTTTCATATTTTTCATAGAGCAGTCCATGAGATGCTGTCTGCATTATTGTTCATGGCCTACAAAGCAGTCTTCAGGTTTTGTAATGCATTAGAATGATTGGGTACTTGGTCAAAAATACTACATTGCCCAAAATCCCCCTGGCCCAACCCACACAAAATCTACCACTTCCTTATATAATACACAATAGCTAGAGTAAATAGAGCAGGCTCTTTGGGAAAAAACAAACAAACAAACAAACAACAACAACAACAACAACAAAATGGTGATTGCTTTAGCGGGAAATGTTTTACAACTGATTTTGCCAATACAGTGTTAGAGGGAAATATCTATATTGTAAAATACATTGCAAAAAGTAAAGATATGGTAAATCAAGAATTTCATTTAGAGGAACCTCAGAAAGATGATGATGTGAGCAGGCTTTTGAAAGAGGAGTACAAGACCATGGTGAAGTTGAGGAGGAAACATCTTGTGTATGGCAGGAGGATGTAACAGGCATCAAGAGAGAGGAGTCACAAGTGTTCAGGAAAGAGATGACATTGGGAAACCACACTCACTTGCCACATGCCTAATTATCAGAAAGAAGCAGTTGTGACAAATGGTTCCAGTCTTTCAGTCACTCTTTCCCAGGGTCAGAGAGGTAACTTGGTGATGAGACTGGTGGGTCCAGGGATGGAAATTCTGTCTGTCAATCTCTCTCCCCCTCTTATCCTTTCCCCCCTTCTGTCAGGTTGGCCCTCTGAACAGAGTGATGCCTTCTCCTTCCCTCCTCTGGCTCTGTCTCTCGGTCTGTACCTTGGGTGGCAGTTAATTCAAGAAGGCAAAGCTCAGCTATATTCTGTCATCCAGCTTTATCAATAAAACAGCAGATATTCTACCTTCACTCCCTTTGCCTTCTGGATCTCTTTCTTACCACATTTGATATGAGAGGTCAAGAGCAAAGCAATATTATAACTTCTTAATCTCAGTACATGATCTAGTGGAAAAACAAACAGAAAACTGAGATGGAACCACTTGTCCTTCTGAAACTCCACATTCATAGTATCAGTCTCTACTATTTCTTTCATAAGATTCCAGTTATGTCCATACAGTCTCAGTTTTCTGACTTTCAAGCCCTCTTACTTATTTGTACTCTGCTAGAGAAATCTTATTTTTCACTGTGTTGAGCAGGTCAATCATGGTACATGCTATTTTCAATTCCAATTAAGGTTACATTCTTTCATAGCCCTTTCTGTACCATGTGATTCCTGGTCACAGATAACTGGATGAGAAAGGGCCACATGGCTCAAGGACAACCAATGTATACGTTGCCCAGTGCTGTGAAACCTGGTCTGCTGGAGAGTGCTCTGCCTAAACAGAGATGAAAGTAGTATTTGGGCTTATCAGATTGTCTTTCTCAGGATGGTGAATGATGAGGCAATGAGTAAATTACACAAAGAGAAAGAAGCTGTAGGAGAAATGATCCCAAAGAGAAGCACAGACTGACAGAGGCTGGTCATGTTCAGAAGTACAAGTGGAGGAGGTTGCTCTTAAGAAACTTATAGCCTGGTGTATGGCCTATTTATTCTAATTTATTTGACCTCGGAGGAGGTGGCTTTTCTACCAGTTGGTCTCAATACTGCACTTAAAACCTGGAACTCTGACATACTCGAGGGTCTTGCTTGTTTGGCCCATGTCTTCTCTTTGTTTGCCATTGCATCTCTTTCACCTGTGCCTTCTGCCTTTATCAAATTGTCCTTGGGACTTTCCAAAGGTACCAAGTTCTTTCCCTCTTCTGGGTTATCATATGTGTATTTCTGTCTGTACAGATTGCTCTGCACAACTGTGTTCACCCCTAACTCTACTCTTTACCTAGCTAGCTCCCCTTCATTTTAGTCCCAGGTGAAATATCATTATTTTTTTTGCATTACTGGGGTGCTGAACCCAGGATGTTTGCTCTACCACTGGGCTGTTTGCAGCCCATTTTTTATTTCTTATCTTGAGAGAGGGTCTTGCTAAATGACACAGGCTGTCTCTAGCCTCAAACTTGCAATCCCTCTGTCTCCACCTCTCGGGTCACTGGGATTACAAGAGTGAGCCACCATGCTTGGCTGAAGTGTCTCTTCCTTGGACACTCCCAACTGAAATCTCTCTTATTCTTAGCACTTCATGTTCTGTTCTTTCAGAGCACTAATAGTATTTTGCAATTATGTTTTTATTTACATATTTATTTGTTGACTGCTCCTTCCAATAGCCAGGGAGCAACATGTGGAGTAAAGATTATGTACATTTTTGTTCACCACTGTTTTGAGCATTTAGCTCCGTGCCTCAGACATGGTGAGTTTTTAACATTCATTGAGTGAATAAATGGGAGAAATTATGATAAATTTTCCCCTACTTCTGCTCATTCACTTGTACCTTTCTCAAGTGTAGACTCAAAATCTTTCATTCATTTCTCTATTTCAGTGTTACCTTCTCTGATCTCTTCTTTGCATATAGAGTTTAACCACTATAAGGACAATTTGGCATTTATTATTGCACTGCTATTCTTTAATTGCTTTTATCTTTACTAAGTTAATTATTTGGGAGAAGGACCCGGCAGCCCACTCCCAAAAATCAATCCACCATTGAAAACCTATGAATAGCAGAGAAGCACTGACAATAGTGTTTCTCCTGTTGTACATAGTGTCGCAATGAGTTGGACACTGACTCAATGGCAGCTTACAACAACAATAAGAAGAAGTTAATTCTTATGGGAAAAGGACATGGCAATCCATACTTGAAGCAATCTTGAAACAATTAGCCATTGAAAACCCTATGAGGATCACTGTGAGTCAACCTGACTTGATGGCACCTAACAATAACAAATTAATTCTTATGGGAGAAGGGCCTGGCAATCCACTCCCAAGGCAATCCCGAAACAGTCAGCCATTGAAAACCCTATGAGGGTCGCTATGAGTTGGATACTGACTCGATGGCACCTAACAACAACAACAACAATTAATGGAGGCAGAGACAGTGATATGCACTGTACCCTCTCCTTCCACAAAGTGCCTAGCACAGTGTCATACCTGTCATGAAAATGCAATAAACATGTGCATATAGGCATACACACAAACAAAATCCCTTTCAGTGACTGAACCAAAAGCTTGAGGTTCAGGGTTCCACGAAGTTCTAGAGACTTAATTTTACTCACACATAAGGAAAAATATCTCCAGAGGTAAAAACTGTGGTTTCTATCATCATTGTTCTAATGAGCAAGAATCAAAGGGCCACAGATGCAGAGCTCTGGAGGAAGTGCTGGGGAAGTGGTAAGGTCTACTTTCAATCATAGTTCTACTGTGTTTATCAATTAAAGCTTAAATGGACAAACAGGACATGTTTTTTGCTTTGAATACTGATAACCAGATTTGCTGTTTATCTTTGCATGAAAGAGATCATACAAAGTAAGCTTTGTTTACAGATGTAAAAGCTAGACTTTAAGATTTATTAGCTTAGATTTCCAAATTCAAAATTATCATCTTTTTCTCTACTTTTGAACTTGTTTCCCTTATTTTTTATTTTACTATTTTATCTTTATGCTGCCTACAGCTGTTCCACCCTGGCGTCTAATCTCACGAGATCTCAGAAGCTAAGCAGAGTTGGGCCTGGTTAGTCCTTGGATGGGAGACTGCTTGGGAATAAACGGTGCTGTAGGCTTGGGAGAAGGACCTGGCAGCCCACTCCCAGAATAATCAGCCATTGAAAACTCTATAAATAGCAGAAAAACACTGACAATAATACTGGGCATGGTACAGACTGGGTAGTGTTTTGTCTGTTGTATGTAGGCTTGCTATGAGCCAGACCCAACTCCACAGTACCTAACAACAATGACATCTTTATGGTATTCTATGTCTTCTTGTTGTTAGATGACTCAATTGGTAGAGCAGTGCTCCATACTCTCTGAGAACCCAGGTTTGATCCCCAGCACCACAAAAGCTGGAGAAGGACGTGACAGCACCTAACAACAACAACAACAGACATAGTTAAGGCCTGAATCTAAATTATTTTTGGTTTTCATATATAGAATTAGAGCCACCTCTTTGTTTTTCCTCCTTCTGAAATTTCTTTTTCCTTCTGCAGTGCTGCCTGTTGCTTTGGTTCCTTCATCAATAAAGATGGAGCATATCTTATGGTTTTAGATTCTTGTGCTACAGTGAAATTCTAAGACTACAACCCAATTTTGGGCGAAATCCATAGAGAAAACATAAAACTTACCTGTTTCTTATTGATGCTGTAAGTTTCTGTTTTCCTCCATAATTGCTCCATTTTTTACTCTTCAAAATCCTCATGTTTGAATTTTGCTCATGGCCTATGGTTGTTATGAGTGAGAAGACTGGTCTGTAAAGGAGTTACCCCATCATATTGGGAATGCAACTGGACCATGTATCCTGTTTTCTCCTCCCTCCCTCTAACCTCTTCAGAGCCAGAGCAGGAGCTACGTCATATTTTTTCTCTCTGCTTCTCCATGACTATATACAGCCAGGACAAATAAAAGGACACATAAGAGACAGGCAAAAGTAGGGAGAGAGGGGGGCTTAGATAGGAGAGGGATCAGAAGTGTCAAACAAGGCTGGGTGTGGTGGCACATGCTTGTAATTCCAGTGATTTGGGAGGCAGAGGCAGGAGGATTGCAAGTTTGAAGATAGAGGAAGTTTGCATAACTTGCAAGACCATGTCTACAGACTAGAAATTAAAATAAGAAATGACCTACAGGTGCAACCCAGTGGTAGAGCACTTGTAAAGTATGTGCAAGACCCTGAGTTCAACTTCCAAATACCCGCCCCCAAAACAGAGGGGTCAGAGTTTTCCTAAACATCATGAAATAATTTTGAGTTTTATGATGGTTGCTAGTAAATGGATTATATGTAATCTTTACTTGCTTGTTTTTAACACCTATGATAATTAAAATACACTGTGTGCCAGATATTTTAGTATTTGGCATTTTATAAACATTATCTGTAATCTGTATGTTTACAAAGACCAAAGTTTCCCTTTCCCTCCAATTGTATTTTATGTCTTAAGGAATTTGTCTCCGAAATGTTAAACACATTGTGTAATGTCACATAATTTAAAAGTACTGGAGCTTTGAGCACCTAACAGCTGTCTTCTCCCCGTTAGCTCCTTGCCTCTGAGGCTTCAATTCTACACTAAAGTCTCTCCATTTTATGTAGATCTGGCATCATTTAATTTTGCTGACTTAAGGAGCTGTGGATCCCTCCTAAAGCAATAACCATTTGTGCTGTAAAATTCCAGATCACATAAATATTGAGAACTGAAGAGTTTTATTTGCATTAGAAAAAGGGAGCCTGTCTCATTTCCCTAGGTGGTTCTACTCTTTTATCAAAAGTACACTCCAGGATTTGCTCATACAAGCCTCCAATAAATGCTTGGTGAAATGAATTGAATCTTTGGGAAAATGTTTAGTGAGATTAAGTGAATCACTGAAAAAAACATGACCATTCAAAATCATACAGAACCTAAGAGATCTGTTAGCACCTTCAATTGTACCTGAACACATTCATTGTAACAACTTGAAATTCATTAACAGCTTGTTCTCTGTCTCATGTGATCAATGGTTTACTTTCACTGACAAGATTTTTTTCACTCTTTCACAAAAAAGAAATGAGGACTAAGAGATAAACACACCAAAATTAGAAAAGTTTTATACATTCTTAAGACCACTCCTTTAGAGATTTTTTTGTCAATGAATTTTTTTCTACCCATAATAGAAAATGTTATGAATATTATTAAAAATACTACTAATAATATAATATTTGGCTGGGGTTTAGCTCAGTTGGTAGAGTGCTACTGTGCGCTCTCTAAGGCCCTGGGTTTGATCCCTAGCACTGCAAAAGTGGGAGAAGGACATGGCAATCCGCTCCCAAAACAATCCTGAAACAATCAGCAATTGGAAAAACCCTATAAATAGCAGAGAAGCACTGACATAGTGCTGGGCATGGCACAGCATCAAATATTTTATTCTGTTGTACATAGGGTCTGTATGAGTCAGACCCAACTCGACAGCACCTAACAACATCAACAATAAATATAATATTCTAGTTCTGTTTATGAACTTAATCATTCCTTAAATAACCCCCTTTTTTCTTTCCTTCTGTCTTTATTCCTATAACTCATTAAACGTTCATTTACAAAACATTCATTTAGCACCTTAAATAAAAGTAGGAGGCACTGTTCTAGGGCCTGGGGTTAAAGTATCGAAGAAAATAAATGGAAAATGCTACCTGCATGACTGAGAGAAACAGACACCAAATGATTAAATAAATAAGATAATAAACAACAACGTAAAAGACGTACTATGCCGGTGGTGATAAAGGGTATAGAGAAAAATAAATTAGACAGAAAGGATAGAACATGCTGTTTTAAATTAGGTAGACAGAGAAGACCTCACATAATAGATAATCTCCAAGCAAAAAAAATAAAAATAAAAATAAATAAAGGACACAAAGGACCAAGCTCTGGGGTATTTGAGCAAAAAGTATTCCAGACTGCTTGAAAATCTCTGATGGCTTATAATCTGTTTGATATGACTGATGGCTTGCAGGAGCAGCGAGTTTGAGGCCCTGAGTAGGAAGCTTTCTAGCCTGCCAGGACTCAGTAGGTAGGCCAGTGTGGGAAGAATGCTGCAGAGCCAGGGGCAAGAGGGCTGGTGGAAGGAGGGTCCTAAATCATGGAGAGCATTGGTTCTGGGTGAGATATGGGAGAGGTTTGAGCAAAAGAGAGAAATAATCCTCTGTTATCTTAGCATGATTTCTCTGATTAGAATAGACTGTAAGAGATGAAGATCAGAGGAGAAAAGCAGTTGAAGTTATGGAAATAATTGTAAGGAAAGATCTTGACCTCTGTGACCATAGTAATGACAGGGAAAGAGATGAAGAGTGGTCATATCCTGGATAAATTTTGAAAGGAAAGTTGAAAAGATTGTCTAAATGACATAATGGAGAATAAGAAAAGTTAAGTCTGAGGCCCAAATTGTCTCCTGAGCATTAGGAAGTAGTAGTTGCTGTTAACCAAGACAGGGTAGATGGGGAGAAGCATGTTGGAGATGAAGGTATAAGAATATAATTTTACATATGAAGTATGAGACATCCTTCACACACCCCAGTAGAGGTGTCCAGTTGGCTGCTCGATATAAGATACCAGTGTTTAGGGGTCAGATACAGGCTAGAGATATAATTGTGGGTGTTATCAGAATATGTTGTTGTTGTTAGGTGATGTGGAGTCAGTATCTGACTCATAGCGACCCTACATACAATAGGCAAAACACTATTGTCAGTGTTTCTCTGCTGTTCATAGGGCTTTCAATGGCAGATTGATTTTTGGGAGCAGGTTGCCTACAGCATCTGGTGTTCCGAGTCAGTCTCCCATCCAAGTACTAACCAGGCCCAACCCTGCTTAGCTTCCAAGATCTGACAGGATCGGATGCCACAGGGCTAAGCTGCAGGCCTATCAGAATATAGGTAACATTTAATACCACATGTAGGTTTATGAATACCCCTAATCTCCAGAATGCTATAAGATTAAGAGATCTAGGAGATAAGGAACAACAAGGACAATAATAGACTGAGAATGTGTGGTCAGTGATGTGCAGGAGGTAGATGAAGATAGGATACTGTTCTAGAACCCAAATTCTGAAAGTGTTTTAAGGAAGTGAATAGTCAATGGGTCAATGCTGCTCACAGGCCAATTAAGTCAAGGAGCAGCCATGAGGAAGTCACTGAAGGTCAAGATCATGTGAAATCAGTTTTAGTAGAGTATAGGGTCCAAAGCTGGGATTAAGCTCAGTTGGTAGAGAGCCGCTCTGCAGTCTCTGAGGTCTCAAGTTCAATTCCCAGCACAGCAAAAATGGGAGAAGGATGTGGCAATCCACTCCCGAGGCAATCCTGAAACAATCAGCCATTGAAAACCCTATTAGGGTCCCTATGAGTTGGACACGGCTTGACGGCACCTAATAACAACAGCACAGGGTCCAAAAGACTAGCTGAAAAATATTTTAGAGATAATTGGAAGAAAAGAACTATAGAGAGCACAGAGAACGTTTTTCTAAAAGAGAGGCAGAGAAGTAGGGAGTAGCTAGAGGTATCTGGAGGTAAATGAAAGATCAAAAGAGTTCTTTGGATTTAGTAAGATGAGAAAAAGCACAAAAAATTTGTGTGCTCAATAGATTGATCCATAAAGAGGGGAAATAATGCAGGAGGGAGGAGGAGAATGACTGAGCAAAAGGAATGAGAAGGAATTGAGTCTGGTGCATAGTGGAAAAGTTGGTCGCAGGTAAGGGGATGGATATTTTGCCCAGAGGAACAGAAGGCAAGACTGAACATATTGGCCGAGATATAGGTGCCGGTGGGATTTTCATCACAGTTGTCAAAACTTATAGTTAGTAAAAGGAAGATTGAACAATTATAAGTATTTTGGTACATAATATAAATGTATAATAAATATTATTGATTTTATTGGAAAAAAATCTAAGCTGGAGGGCATCAGTTCTTTGTTTTTTCAATGTAAGGAAAATGAGGCCAAGAACTTAACAGCTAGTTGTTGGGAGAATTGATTTTAGAACACATGGTTTCTACCTCCTCATCTTGTCGTTAGGGGCTGTGTTTTATCTCAGTTTGTAGAGTGCTGCTTTGCACTCTCTGATGCCCTGGGTTCGATCCGCAGTACCTCAAACATGGGAGAAAGATGTGGCAACACAC
Source organism: Pedetes capensis (assembly GCA_007922755.1). Taxonomy (NCBI): domain Eukaryota; kingdom Metazoa; phylum Chordata; class Mammalia; order Rodentia; family Pedetidae; genus Pedetes; species Pedetes capensis. The sequence continues at coordinate 14,696 of VMDO01013020.1, read as the reverse complement.
TCTTGAAGCAATCCCCAAACAGTCATACCTATTAGGGTAGCTATGCGTTGGATCCAACTTGATAGCACCTAATAACAACAACAATAATCCTGTGCTTGTTGTTGTTGTTGTTAGGTGCCATTAAGTTGAGCCTGACTCATAGCAACCTTCATAGGGTTTTCCATGGCTGATTGTTTTGCGATTATTCTGGGAGTGGATTGCCATGTCCTCGCATTTTTGTGGTGCTGGGGCATTGAACTCAGAGCCTCAGAGAGTACAGAACAGTACTCCAACTGAGCTAAACTGCAATCCCCAATTCTATGCTTAGCTCAGTACATTTTACTAGTTGGTCTTAAAGAAGTTAGCATCCCAACTGGTAAGCATCATGTTGTAAATGGAATATCTCTGGGGGGGGGGGTGGCAAAAAAAGGAAATTATGTAAACAAAGAGCATATTACCAAGTAAGTGTTGTTGTTGTTGTTAGTTGCGATTGAGCTGGTGTCTGACTCATAGCGACCTCACATACAACAGGTGAAACACTATTGTTAGTGCTTCTCTGCTATTGATAGGGTTTTTAATGGCAGATTGTCTTTTGGGAGTGGGTTGCTGGTCCGTCTCTCAAGCTTAAAGCATCTGGTGTTCCCAGGCTGTCTTCAATCCAAGTACTAACCAGGTCCGACCCTGCTTTGCTTCTGAGGTCTGATGGGATCGGATGCCACAGTGATATCAGTGCAGGCAAGTAAGCATTAGCAATAAGAAATCATGAAATTTTTCATCTCTCATGCTTTTTTCATCCAATCATCATGACACAGTGAGTTATGCATTATTGTAACTAGTTTTGCAGATGAGAAAATTGATATCTCAGAGTAGTTACATAACTTGTCCAAATTACACAGCCATAGATGGCAGAACAAGATGTGAATTCTAGGTTTTCTGACTAAAATCTGTATATCTTACTACTTCTAATAATGAAATTTTAAGTTACATGTATATGATCCAAAAAGTTAAGTGAGTTTTAATATTTTTATTAAGATAGAGAAGCATATACATCAGAAACAATTAAAATAATCATTTTAATATTTTAGGGAATAAATTTCAGTTTTCTGAACACTACCACTCATCCACAAGTCCTTATTTCCCAATGATAAGTGAGATGTCCAAACACAAAGAGAACTTATCTTAGAAAGCAACTGAGCTGGGCACGATGGCACACACATGAAATCCCAGTGACTCAGGAGGCAGAGGCAGGAGGATTGCAAGTTCAAGGCCATAGGTAACCTGCATAAATTAATGAGACCTTGTCCTAAGATAAAAAAATGTAAAAATGGTCTGGGGGAGCTGCCCAGTGGTAGAGCACTTGCAAAGTATGTGCAAGGCCCTGGGTTGAAACCTCAAGTACATTAAAAAAAAAAAAAAGGCAGCAATTGATGAAAGTAAAACTTCTGGGATGGTTTCCACTTAAAATTCAGATAAACTAGTTTAAGAGTCACTGACTCTTTGCGGTATGAACATCTTTTTAGTGTTTCTTAGACCTTGAAATCATCGGTAGGAAGAAAAGATGATATTTGAGAGTTGTGATATGAGACAATCCTGACTCATGTAACTTGCAACCTAATGAGCCCAAAATTCCAAAGAAACTGAACAGTTGTAGCACATATCTTTACTCCAAAAATAGATTAATGGGGCAAAAATCTTCAATATTGTGCTGTTAAACTGTGTAGATGTGCAACTGCACACTCGCACACAAGCACACAGAGTGGAAACTCAGCATCACTTGTATAAGTAACAATTTAATATTTAAAAGCCCTCCAATCATGACACTGTGCCATTACAAGTTTAAGAAGTAACTACAAACTTTAAGCTAAGAATTGCAAACTCGCCTAAGCTACATAAGCATTATAGAACTAGCTGACTTAATTCTAGTAATCAAATCAATACTTAAGAGATTCATTGAGTATTGTCTTCTCCTACATTTTATTAACAGGTTGTGTGAAACTTGGTCACAGAAAATGTAGAATTGCTTCCAAATTATAGGCTACATTCCTAATTGAATCAAGAGGAAATAAATACCAATAAGTGATAAACTGTGGAAATAAAACAGTATATTTGACTCAAATATGGTTAAATATAGTTGCTTGGCATAGGTTTTGATCATATACTTTCTTTTACATGTTGAGCTTGATTTCTTTCTTTTCTTGCAGTCCTGGGGGTTGGACCCAGGGCCTTGTACATGGTAGGCAAATGCTCTACCACTGAGCTGCATCTCCATCTCCTTTTTCTTTTCTCTTTTATTTTGATATAGGGTCTTGCTAAATTGCACTTGCTGTCTCTGGCCTCAAACTTGTGGCCCTGCCTCAGCCTCCTGAGCACCTGGGATTATAGACATGTGCCACAACACCCAGGCATGTTCATCTTGATTTCTGGGTTTATTTTGGAAGTTCAGAATTGATTTTCAGGATAGTATACTTAGGATAGTTAATCTGAGTTTTTTGATAATTCAGAAGCTTTTTCTTTCATTTAGAATATAATCTATATATTAGCACTTCAGTGGAATTCATTACGATACCCCATTTAGGATGGTGCCAAGAATACAACAAGCCTTTAATATTCATAAAACTGAACTCAATCCTACTTGTCTTTATCCAAGGATACTTGTTCTGGTTTTTCTCCCTTTTCCTGCCTATGAATTACAGCCTATCCATATTGTATCTACAATGTCCTTCAGAATTCTCAAAACTCAACATATGCAAACCAGGCACAATGGCACACAACTATAATCCCAGGCTGAGGCAGAAGGACTGCAAGTTTGAGGTGAGAGGCAGCCTGTGCAATTTAGCAAGACCCTGTCTCAAAGTAAAGAGAAAAAAATATCTAAAGAGAAATTCATTCTCCTTTGTCAATCTCTTATTCATGCCACAACATCTGCTTAATCATGCATGGCAGAAACCTTCACATTATCATTTCTTTCTTTCTGTCTTTCAACTATTTTTCTCTATCCATCATAGATGACCCCATTCTCCATTCCCCTGGCCATTGACTTAGTGTAGGGCATCATATCTTTGTCTGTGTTCTCACAACATGCACCTAAATGGCTTACTTGGTATTTTCCTAAGGTATGAGTTTCATTATTTTCTTCTTGGTAACTTCTTTACAAGTATAAGATGGAGCCTAAACTCTTCAGCATAAATGGATGAGAAACTCCATCGTCTGCAGTAGACTGTTTCATCCTTAGTCACCTTCTGAACATATCCTCCACACTCACTGAAATTCTTAAAATCTCAAAAACATGCCACAAATATCTGCACATCTATTTCTCTTCTCCATAATATTTACTTGGCCTAAGGAATTACTGTCTGTTTTCAAGTTTTATTTCAAATATCACTTTCCTTGAAAATTTCCTTCAGTGCTCCAGATGGGGGTAAATGTTGTGCATTAAATACTTTTAAAAATGTTACTTAACATCTTATATTATTTGTTTAGATGCCTGAATCTTCTATTTGATAGTGAATGTGGTTCTAGGATGATCTATTGAAGCCAGGCAAAATGACACATGCCTGTAATCTCAGCTACTAGAGAGTATGAGGCAGGAGGATTGCAGGTTAGAGGCCAGAGGCAGCCTGAAGAACTCAGTGAGAACTTGCTCTAAAATAAAAAATAAAAAAGAGCAGGGCATGTAGCTTAGTGGTAGACAACTGCCTAACATTTTCGAGGCCTGTGGTTCAACAACCCTCGTACTGCCACACACACAAAGGAAGACTCAGTAATCCACATCTCCACATAGTCATACCTTTGTGATAATTCTCTTCTTGAGCTTGGGCTGTACCTACTACTTCACTTCCAATGCACAAAGTATAGCAGAAGAAATGAGATAGTCATGGATATTACTTCCAAGTTTTGGTTATGAAGAAAGGCTTTGGTTTCTGTCTTAGGTATCTTTCCTCTTTTGCCCTTTCACTTGCTTGCTTTGAGGGAGGGCAGCTGTGATGTCGTGAGTTGTGCTGTGGAAAGGCCCATATCACAAGCAACTGAGGAATACCCCTGACAAAAGGAAGGGGGAAGGGAGGCCTTTAGTCTATCAGCCTGTGAGGAACTCAGCTCTGTCTACAGGCACATGAGGGAGCTTATAAGAAAATTCTTTCTAGCAATAGAAAACCAGACACTCCTTGATGTCAAGGTATCTACTGCATGGCACTCTCCTTAGGGAAGATTTATCTGAAGTCTCCTACTATGTGCTACCCAGGCACTGTGCTAGGGTAGTAGTTCAGTAATAAAAAAAATCAGAGGCCCTTTTTTTTTTTTTCTGGTTACTTTTCTCTCCAAAGCTATTTCCCCCTTCCTCCCTACAAGGATGCTTAGGTCTCCCCCACTTTATACAAATTAAGATGAAAATGCTAACATCCTTGCTCTTAACTCTGATACTTTCTCAAACTATGATTCCTTTTCTTTTCGCCATGCAAGGGTCTTTAAAATAATCAGACCAGCAGTGTGGCTTGGATGTAGTCACAAAGGAAAAAATGTATGAGAGAGTCAGAGGAAGAAAGCATAAAAATGCATTACAGGACATTACAGGACAGGGTAGAAAACTTGTTTTATACCATCCCTAGCATCAGCAGTGTTAGCTAAACAGCAGTTTTATCCATTAAGCACTATGGGCTTAGTGTCTAGATGAGTCTACCAGCTTGTCAATGGCTTCTTGAAAATATTGAAAAAAATACATTGGCTTCAAAATAAGAAAGGAAAACCTACCCTGAAAAATTGTAATAAAAAAAAGTATAACTAAATGCATAAAGAAAGTAATATTATATTAAGTATATTTCATCCATCTCTCCTTAAATCTAAACATAATAAATATAAACCATAAGAATAAAATAATCTATCAGAAAACTCAAATTTATAAAAGCTTACCAAAAAAAACCCACCACTCTTTAAAAATTACAGAGAAATTGTACTTAACATCTGAAGTGGGTGTTTTTTTAAATATGTTTGAAATGGCATAGGACAGGATACACTAAAATTTATACTCTTGGGGTATGAAGAAGTCTCAAAACTACCATAGATATGCTTGCTAATATCTAAAAAAGAAGCAGAGTATCTCATGGGATAAGAATGAATCAAAAGGTGAATAATCACCATGTATATAACTATCAGTAAAATAATATCCTGCAATTCTCTGGGATAGTAAAAAATGCATATAAGGACTATTGAACATTTGATATTATATATTTTTTCAGGCAGCTATGTTTTTTCTATTTCCACACAAGAACTATAGAATCTAGACTTTGGCTATAATATACATGTCATTGGTATATAATCCTGTCCCTTGAGTAAAGATCAAGTTTATTTTCAATGTCATAGCAAGATGTGTCTGGCAGTTCTAAAAACTAGATCCAATAAATATTTACTTGATATCCCTTGACAAGTGTGTGAGAATTTATTTCATAGCTGACTAGCAGGCTGCATTACTTTTTCTCTTTGTTAATTTTATATCATATTGACTATATACACACAAAACACACACTCATATGCACAAACACACACAGACATACATATAAACACACAATTACAAAGATCAGGCAACTCATATCTCCAAAGAAAAGTGAAGGAAGATTTTTGCTTTTCCTTTATGTTTCCAATATAACCTGGAACACTGCCAACAACACCAGAATTGGATACCATCTGTGAAATTAATTTGAAATTCACTAAGTTTAATTTGCCTGCCTCTAAATCTGCCGTGGCATCCCTCCAAATTTATTTTTCCAACTTTAGACTTTAATTTTATTCCAAGAGCCATCTCCTGAGTATATTTTGGTTGCTTTCACTAGAGAACTGTCCATTTTAACCATTAACCACTCATTTTTCCCATCTTCCCAGAATTTGCGTTAGTACTTTATGTCTCCGACTAAGCCTCTATGTAGTTAAGCAGAAACAATGTTTTTTAGTTCAGCAAAAAATCAAGGAAAGAGTTCCCAAGCCATTTTTAAAAACCTTTAGTTGCTGGGGTTTTTTACCAGTAAGGTTTAAAATTTAGAATTTTTAAATTTGGAAAATTTGAAAACTTTCACCCTGATTTAGAACTTGTACAAAGCAGGGAGGAGAAAGGGTAAGGAAGAACTTAGAATGGGCTTTCTTAGCTTTTTATCCTAGATGAAACCTTGAAATAACTTTGAGGGAATTCCTGCATAAATTCATTACACCTACAGCTCTCTATTCATTAGTGTGACCAGTGAATTGGAGATATGTCTTTGTTATTAGGTCCCAGCGAGTTGGGTGCAACTCATAGTTGTTGTTTGCTAGGTGCCCTCGAGTGGGGTCAACTCAGTGACCCTCACAGGGTTTTCAATGGTTGATTGTTTCCGGATTGCTTTGGGAAGGGATCGCCATGTCCTTCTTCCATTTTGCAGTGCTGGGGATCAAACTCAAGTCCTCCAGGAGTACGGAGCAGCACTCTACATACTAAACTAAACCCCAGCCCAAGATTTGTAGATATAATCTTCCAACAATAATCTCAGTGCTCTTTTGAGTGTAGGAGGAATTTTTCTATAGATCAATTTGTTTGGCCTACTTATGAGATATTCTTTATGTACAGTCCTCCCTTCTCATACTCTAAAGCTAGTCAGCAGTGAAGACAGAAAAAGTTATCAGTGCTTTTGGTTTTCAAATTTCTGATTGATCTTTCTTAACCTCATCCAAATAGACTTGAAAATCTTACCACTAATTTCTACACACAGTTGCTGTGGAGCTATTAAATGTGATAGATGATGTATGCAAAAGTTGTTTTATTTCCTGCTTAAAACTTAAAAAACTTTGTACCCAAACTTTTTCAAATAGAAATAATCTTTTAAAAATAAGACAAACTTATTTCCTTTTTTGAAACCAGTCCCTTCATTTCTTTTAATAATTTTTAAAAGTAGGTAAGGCAAGGATAATTAATTTCTGTTAAGTAATGGACTTAGGTCACAAAGGAATTTAATTTTACTAAAAATGGGCTTGCTATTTTTAATTTAAATAAAAGTTACAAATAGATTTTAATAAGTGTCATTTACAATATGAAAATTATTGACCATGTCATTAATACATTGACTTATTATAGTGATAATGGAAGTTTTTCAACTTCTGATACTGCATTTGCCCTTTCATTTTTATCACTTGAATATTACATGGTGACATTATTAGGTTCTCACTAATTCTGTTACTTTTACTTTTGTGGACAGTAAATTCTTCTACTAAACAACTTGATTCCTGAGCCCTTTAACTGAATATCATAATTATTCCTTTTAACACAATCTTTACTCTATTTAGAGATTCCAGTAGCCCTTTAAAACAAATCACTCCTTTTACTTGTCAAATGAATGTGATTCATAGATGTGTCTTTTCAACTTTGCTGCAATTCTAGGTTGTTTGTCCCAGATGATGCACAAAAGGATGGACGTTTATTACTAGCTATTTAAAATCATTGATAAGTAGTTTTTAATTTAAATTCAGTACTGGGGTTTGAACCTAGGTCCTCGCACTTTATACAATGGCTCCACCACTGAGCCCTTTTTATTTTTTATTTTGAGAAAGGGTCTACTGAAGTTGTGCAGGCTACCTCTAGCCTGAAACTTGCAATTCTCCTGCCTCAGCCTCCTGTGTAGCTGGGATTACAGGCATGTGTCACTGTGCCTGGCAATAAGTGGTTTTCATTAGAGTGCTATAGATGTGCATGCACGTGCGCGCGTGTATGTGTGTCTTTTCCACCAGTGCAGCAAAATGACTCAGAAGATTGTAATTCTTCATTAGCAGACACATCTGACTTTTGGGTAGGCTTAGGCCTAAAATCCTTCTCTTCCATTTTATACTTGCCTTAAAAACTCACCACAGTGTATCATCCATTTTTAAGCACAAACATTAATAACAGATCAAACGTTGTTGTTAGGTGCCGTCCAGTCAGATCCAACTCATAGCAACTCTTTGTGCAATAGAACAAAACACTCTCTGACACTGTGCCATGCCCTGCACTATTGTCAGTGCTTCTCTGCTATTCATAGGGTTTTTCAATGGTGGATGTTTGGGGAGTGGATTGCCAGGTCCTTCTCCCTAGCCTGTAGCACCTGGTATTCCCAGGTTTTCTTCTATCCAAGGACTAACCAAGCTGACTCTGTTTAGCTTCCAAGATCAGGTGGGATTGGATACCAGGGTACTATGGCTGCAGACAGATCAAACATTGTTGTTGTTCTTAGGTGCCGTCGAGTCAGTATCCGACTCATAGCGACCCTCATAGGGTTTTCAATGGCTGAGTGCTTCGGGATTGCCTTGGGAGTGGATTGCCAGGCCCTTCTCCCATTTTTGAGGTGCTGGGAATTGAACTCAGGGCCTCAGAGACTGCAGTGCAGCGCTCTACCCACTGAGCTAAATCCCAGCCCAGATCAAACATAAGGGCATAAAAATGACTAAATGAGAAAAATCACCCCAAATATTAAAACTTCAAACACAATTCAGTTTGAGTTCACACAGTATAAGTTTTGAAGTGCTCACAACAATAGTAAAGTGGTAGACAGCAGCTAAACTGTGACATGTAAAAATTCTAGAAATTTCTCCATAACCATTTGGAGGCATTTGATTAGAGGTTGAGGGAAATAAGCTAATACTGTGATCTTCCTGTCCTTGCATTTGTAGAATTAAATGATTCACCGGTTGTCAATGACCTTTATCCCACCTCAAAAACTGAAAATTGACTCAGGCAAATGAACACAGTTCTACTGTTCTATCAAACTGAAAGGTGTCTATCAATATAGCTAATAGGGAGGTTCAAGCACACTCTCTTTACTACTGCAAGCACTAGTATTGTGTGGTACAATAAGTTGTTTGTGTTTTAGTGTGTTGTTTTTTAATTACAATGTGTCTTGGAGTCCTTACCCACTAATTTGAGAACCCATAAAAACCTTTCTGAGAAATTCAGGCCCCTTCCCTCCACTCCTGGGTTTAACCCTTAAGTACTGTGTGTGTGTGTGTGTGTGTGTGTGTGTGTGTGTGTGTGTGTATGAAGGTCACGTATGCTAAATTGGGATGTTGAGCAGAGATGGTGCTCTAGAGGCTTATGTACTGGTCAGTGCAATGGTTCAGGGTTTAAAATGTATTGAGGAGTAATCAAGATCAAGACAATGAAATTGGATAGTTAATACTAAGTTGCATTGAATCTCTTTGCTAACTTGTGAAGACCTCCTTAGCTTATGCAATGAGGGAGCAGAAAAAGATGAAGACAGACCAAACATATGACTTTATAGAGTGTCTGAACTTCAGAGATGATTGAATGTTCAAAGAGGAAGATCTATTATGTCAAAGACAAGATTCTAGTTGGGCAAACCTAAGGTACTGACACATGGGATGGAAAAATTTGAATGAATTTATCTGATCTTCTGAGTCAGTACAAGGTGTCTGCTCCTCCTTTAAGAGCTAGTATCTCCCCCAAAGTCAGAAGACAGCAATTAGCCCACCTGAGAAGCTGCCCCCACTGCTTTCCTGCCTCTAGACTATACCTGTGGTTAGTGACAGCATAACTCAGCCAGAGATGGATAGTATCTGATAAGGGAGCATAAAGACTATACTCCAAAGGAGCTACAAGACCTAACCATCAAGGGCTGGCAAGGGCTGGGATGAACCCATGGTCCTGGAGGTTGAGGGTGCTTGATGAAGGAGATTTGAACCTAACACTGGTTATTGAAGAGTCTGTTGGCTTGAGAGCATTCTTTTGGGATATAGGATTTAATATCCTGAAAAAGACCCCAGAGGATAATGCAGACCTATAGCTAGGATACTTCTTAGAGCCTGGACAAAGCAATGGCTCACAGTGAGTGAAGTAAAAATGCTTACAGTGCCCAGTAGAGTACACTAGAGAAAAGAATGTAAAATGCTGAGAAAAGTGGACATACTAAAATGGGTATATCACATGAGGCCAGAGGAACCACCAGAGGGCTATGTTCTATAGGAGTATCCCCCAAAATCACACTGTTACCTAGGTGACCAGGAATGCATTGTTGAGAGGGACATCAACATCACTATGGACTAGGGTGCTGGCTCTCTTCTGTAGACCAGGGCTGGAGGAAGAAGAAACCTGCATAGATCTGGGCTCCCTAATAACAATGGGTATAACAGGTCTTCAGAGCAACAGAGGTCAAAAAACAGTTTTGAACACTAGAAGCCAAGCAATCTTTATTTTCACAAATACAAACAAGATCAGAGTAGTAGCCGAGGGGGCTTGACCTGCAGAGAAGTACAGAGGTGGTTCATAGAGCATGGTGTCCCTTTGGGCAAAATAGTTGGACTACCAACACAGTCAATAGAAAATACAAAATTGATTAGCAGGAGGCCAGAACCTGTTGCTCAAATAAAGCCACATTTCCTTGCCCAGTTTCTGCACCTGAGTCAGTTTTCAGACTGAGAATCAAGAGGGTGAAGTGCTCAAGGGGAAAAACCCTATTACACACCATAAGGATCTTCTCTGTCCTTCTCCAGCAGAACCAGCAGCCTTCTTGAGTGAGTGGTATTGGAGAAAGAGTGATACCCAACTGTGTAGAAAGGCTAGTTGGACATAGCATCTGTATTGACATGGATATCTAGTGACTCAAAGCATCTTTATGTTAAAGAGGGGTATAAAGGAGGCAGGCAACAAAGAGGATCTGGGCCAAATTCTAGCTATGGTAGGTCCATTGGATCTTTGGAAAAATCCAAAGATCATTCTTCATTTCCTAAATATATAATTGGGATGGACATACTTGACCTGGAGTAGGGGGTAGCTCCTACATTGTGTCCTGGTCTAGTGGCAAAAGAACTGTTGTATTGGGTATTGAGAAGGTCAAGTAGAAGCTTCTGAAATTGTCACTTTCTGTGCCTTGGCTAGGACCATTAATCAAAAACAGTAACACACCCAAGGGGCAGATGTTGGAGATATTAATTTTAAAAATCTAAAGGCTTTCATGGGAGTAATCACTAGCATATCTTAATTTAATTCCATTTGCCCCATGCAGAAATCAAATGGATCCTGGAAAATAACCACAGACAGCCACAAGTCAACCAAGTTGTAGCACTGATCATAGCTGCTGCTCACGATGTGGTTTTATTGCTGCAGATTAATATAGAGTCAGGTATATGATATGGGACCACTGATCTGGTGAATGTTTTCTTTTCTTTTTCAATCAGGAAATAGGATTAGAAACAGTTACCTTTCACATGGAGCAAATAATCCTATTTTATTTCCCGTTTTGTCCCAAGATAGTACTCTCAGCCCTATTATACTATAGCCAAAAGAGCTCTGGACCATATGGACATCCAGCAGAATACCACAATGATCAATTGCATGATGGAATGATTTTGATCAGGCAGGGTGAGCAAGAGGGGGCCAGCACCTTAGAGACCTTGGAAGGACACATGCCCTCTAGGAGGTAGCAGATAATCTTTTGAAGTTTTAGGGACCTGCCATTCATTATTTTAGGAGTCCATGATGTAAGGGTGTGCTGGGTCATCTCCTTTCAAGCAAATAAATCTTGCATCCACTCTCCACCATAAAGTAGGAAGCACAATGTCTGGTCAGTGTGGCATGAACACATTCCATCCCTAGGACTACTGCTCTGGCTCTTATCCTGGATGACACAAAATGAGATCTTGTGTAGAGAGGGGTTCCATGCTAGCGCTGCGCTGTAGGTTACTGGGCAGCAGGTCCTTTGCAACTCCCTGTGGTTGGGGCTGAGGGAACATGGGATGGAGAAGGGAGACAAGGCAGGAAATAGAGGCAGGTGAATGGGCTACATCAGAGGGTGAGGGCCTTCAGTATTCCCCTCCAGAATGTTCATCCTATTGCAGATAGCCATCAGTTTTGGTTTTCTTAAGGAATAACTGGGCAAGAGAGCTTTTCACAGAAACTTTATTAAGGTCCTTTGTGCAGCGTAGACTAAGGGATCAAGAAGGTAATTTAGGCCTGGTGCCATGGACCTGTGCCCCCAATTTGGGACGTGGAGGCACAGGGATGATAAGTCCAAGGCCAGAGGCAGCCTGCACACCTTAGGGAGACCCTATGTCAAAAAAAATTTTTAAAGTACTAGGGGTGTAGCTCAGTGGTATAGCCTTTGCCTAGCATGAGGCCCTGGGTTCAATCCCCAGTAGCACAATACATGAAAAAACCAAAACAAAACAAAAAACAAAAAACCAAGAAACCCTGATAATTTAATGTTTTGTATTTTCTCATTTCTCCTTCTCATCTTAAATATCCTAATCCAAAGTATCCCTCTAAAGAGCTGCTTGGGAAGAGAAGAGGAATGAGCTTGAGGCTGTATTCAGGACACATTCCATTTTGACCCTGCTTGGTTCAGAGCTGATTCCCCCCATGCCCCGCTCACCTGTTAATCTGCTACATAGCAGCTATTTTGTTGTCTCCACCAGCAGACTGAGAGCATCTATTCTATCAATCCCTTCATTACTACACAGATCCACTACCACCGAGTTGCATGTCTTAGGAAATTCATTACAACAAGAACACTTTTACCTGTACGTAGCAAGTACAACACTGACTGTAAAGGACTCTTGAGTTCCTTGGAGAATAATGTTATTTATTCTTTTCAGGTCTTCTAGAGTCTTTTAGAAGTATTGAATTTCAGCAGACTGAAAATATTTTCTAATAGAAAAAGTAGTGAAGCTATTTCCAGACCTAGCTTAAAAATTCAGTTAGACAATGATCATACCTTTACTTGCAATAATCATGACAAAGCAAAGCAGATCTTTTTAATGCAAGATTTTGCTTTCAGGATCAGGATAATTGAGTTGATTCTTTAGTTTACTTGCAGTAGTAAATATCGGTGCAATGAATATATTAGTCACATAGTTCACTTTAGAAAACAGTAACACAGTCAAATAAGACTTAATTGAGACAAAAGAGCAAAGAGAAAAAGAAAATTACATTTTGCTCTGTAATGTATAAACACAGACATAGAAGCAGCCTCATATGTTGGTGCTACTTGCATTCTTCTTAAGTGTAGGTAATTAAAGTCAAGCATTTCAAAGTATTCTCAGAGTAAAGCCAACTTAGGTCTTAACTAAGAGCTCCCTCCACTGGACTCTGAGCTTTAACACTCTTCACCTCCTATTTACCTTCCTTCAAGAAACTTCTCCTCCTGGGCCCTACCTAGTGCTGGGAGATTAAACCAGCAGAACAGTGAATGATGTCCTTCAGGAAAGATGCAACTAAACCCATTTATCAATCCAAGGAGGCTGAACTGGAGAGCAAAAGAGAAACTTGTACAGCTTCTCCTGTCAGTCCCGAATCACATTGGCCGTGCAGAATATGTTCTTGGAAGCTTAGCACATAAACTGACTGTAATCACATACCTCCAAGGTCTTAGCCCAGTTTTTCATCAAACATACATTTTGATAAATTATTGCTTTCAAAGGAAAGTTGAAAATTTACACCTCAAATAATCTACCCCTGGGTTTCTCTGGTTTTTTGAAGAAATTTACAAATTTGGGCTGTGTTTTATTTTTAAAGAGTGAAAACTTAGGATATTTAATGTTGTTTTAGGGCATTTAGGTTAATAAAATATTCTGGGTAGTCCTGAGTGCCCTCCCCCGCTTTTTTTAATCATACTTAAATTGCATATTTTCAAGGAATTGGAATAAAATAGACCAGATAATTAACACAAAAGAGACAGGTCATGTCCAACCATTGTTTTGAGGTCCACAGTTCATCATTATGAATATTAATTACTAACTGTGTAACCTTTATTAAGTTGTATAAGCATTTTGAAAATGTTTCTTCATCTAACTGTGGGCCTTTTAACACTTTGCCTGCCTCAAAGGGGTGGATGAAATAATGAATGGGAAAGTGCTTTGCAAACCACGAAAACTGTTTCGATGAATACTGTAGCCATGAAACAGGGAGATAGATATTTTCACAGTGACTAGTTGAGCTTTATAATAAAATCTGTGAGTGAGTGTCATATGTAGAATTAATACCATTACTTTGGAAATACATTGTGTGCTAAAGAATGTACAAGTACTGGTTGACACAGGAGAGAGGTGGCTAACCACATAAGATTGGGCCCAATAGAGATAGAAGGGATTATCTTTCTGTGCAACAGGCAATATAATAAGGATTTTAAAAAACCCTGTTGCTATTTTCTAAATCCTGTCCTTTTCTATTTGAAAAGAAAGAAAAAAAAAGTGAAACTTCATTTTGGAACATTTATTGTGATTTTCTTGTTTGAATGAGCAAATCTTTCTTAGATTGACAGGGCAGGTAAAACTTGAATATTTTTTATAAGTTGCACCTTCAAAGTCAACATAAACCAGTTGATGCATACAGTCTACCAAAAATAAATTAGATGGTTGGATTATAGGGCTGTGTGAACGCACACATATTCACAACATTCTGTTTCACCATTATCAATTCCCCATCACATTTCCCCTCCCACATGTCACCCATCCAATCATATCAATGGGAACTCAATAAATCTTGGATGAAGGTATTCATTATGCTGACATATGGTAGAAATATCAATCTCCTGGGAAAAGGCTAGATTTAAATATTGTAATTTTTCAAACACTGAAAAAAACGTTTAGGAGAAGCTTGTACGTGGGCTATCAAAGTCTACTTCAGATCTTCCATGGAGTGGTCACTCGTTATCAACTGGAAGTCCTTATGCAATTGGTCCTATAAGTATTTGCTAATAATTCTAATTGTTGTTGTTGTTGTT
>VMDO01013019.1:0-59851 GCA_007922755.1 Pedetes capensis | reverse complement strand
CCTGGCTTCACAATTATTGTGTATTCAAGTGATACACATATTATGTATCCAAATGAGGAGCTACTATTGAGGTAGTAAAAATAATTTTGTGGGAGAATATTTTTAGATAGAAAAAACATTCATGACATGTTGCTTAGTGAATATAGCAGATTATAATGCACTCTTTTCTCTTCTTTCTTTTTCTCTATTTCTTCTTTCTTTCTATTTTTTTACTTTCTCTTTCTTTCCTTTCTCTTCTCCCCCTCCTCCTCCTCCTCCTCTTTCTTCTTCTTCTCTCTCTCTCTCCTGTTGGTGATACTTGGCAGGTGTTTTATAGCCATATCACTCCGATGTCCAATCTTGTGAGAGCTGGGAAGCTAAGCAGAGTCAGGAGAGTTAGTACTTGGATGGGAGACCACCTTGGAATACCAGGTGATGTGTTGTTGTTGTTGTTAGGTGCCGTCGAGTCGGTATCCAACTCATAGCGACCCACTGTACAACAGGGGAAACACTATTGTTGTGCTTCTCTGCTGTTCATAGGGTTTTCAATGGCAGATTGATTTTTGGGAGGGGTTTGCCAGGTCCTTCTCCCAAGCCTACAGCTTCTGGTGTTCCCAGGCGGTCTCCCATCCAGGTACTAACCAGGCCTGACCCTGCCTAGCTTCCGAGATCTGATGGGATCGGATGCCACAGGGCTATAGCTGCAGGCACCAGGTGATGTAGGCTTGGGAAAAGGACCTGGCATCCCACTCCCAAAAAACAATCAGCCATCGAAAACCCTGTGATTATCAGAAAGGCACTGACATAGTGCCTGATATGGTACAGTGTCAGAGAGTGTTTCATTCTGTTGTACGTAGGGCTGTTATGAGTCGGACCTGACTCCATGGTTGAACCCAGGGCCTCACACATACTTTGCAAGTGCTCTGCCACTTGACTGTACCCCAAGCCCATTTTTCTCCACCTGTTGAATACATTATTTTCTATATGATCATAATTTTATGTCAGAAATGTGCAGATAAATGGAAAATAGGAACTGTGTTTCTGTTTAGGATATAGGTCTCCTCTTCCTCCTCCTCCTCCTTTACTTTCATGTTTTCCATAATTTCTTCAATAAGGAGATATTATTTTAAAGTAAGAAAAACATATTTTATGAAAATTAAAGTTTATCAAAAATGGAAATTTATTACTTTGTAAATAAACTTCATTCATTATATTGACCTTTGGGAATATAATTAACACTTGTCATATAAGTGTTAATAGTTGAGTGAGCCTTACTATTAATATAAGTATAGTTACTAATATTGCATGCTGATATTCTATAATTATATACAATGTCTCTCTCTGATGCATTTACAGCCTGTTACATAGATATATGATGCTTTTCATCACCAGACAGATATGATATATTTTTAATGCTTCATAGCTTATAAAGTACCTTTCTAGAGATGATTTTATTTAGTTCTTAGATAAGTATATATAAATGATATTATTTCCATTTTATGGAAGCCAAAAGAGAGGCTAGAAAACTTCAATAACCTGCTTGGAGTCCCCAAACTGGTCATTGGGTCCTCTGACATTTGCCTCTCGAGAACTATTTCTATGCCCCCAGCTGTTGTTAGGTGCCATCAGCCAGGGTCTAACTCATAGCGACCCTATGTACAACAGCACAAAGTACTCCCTGGCACCGTGCCAGGCCCGGCACTGTGTCTGTGCTTCTCTGCTATTCAAAGGGTTTTCAGTGGCCGACTGTTTCAGGAGTGGGCTGCCAGATCCTTCTCCCAAGCCTATGGGACCTGATATTTCCAGGTGGTCTCCCATCCAAGTACTAACCAGGCCTGACCCTGCGTAGCTTCTGAGATCTGACAGAATTATAGGCATATCACTAGGTTGGGTTTGCTTTCATGGAGCTGTGCTTGGGAACATGCTTGACCCTGCAGGGTACCCTGAGTCGGCTGCATGTCATGGCATGATGGCACTCTACAGCATCAGCGCTGATTCTTTTTTTGCAGATCTAATGTAGAATAGGACAGCAGTTATTTTTAGTGAAAATGAACTCCAGGACCATCCACTGCTCTGCAAATTTCCCTGTACCACACATCCTACCTCTTTCTTTCCCTTTCACCCTTCGCTGTTTTTAGAATTTGGAGAAGCCTCTTAGAATCACACAAAATGCCTTAAGATGAAGAAACGCTCCACATCCTCCTTTGCTGTGGGTCTGAGTTCTCTAGGGAAAGCAGCGTGACAGCAGCTGGGTCAGAGATAGAGCCCCCAGGGCAATTTGAAAGTCAGGGGAATAGGGCTTGGGGCCTTGGCATCAGCTGCATCACCTCACCTGGGGATTTTCATTTCTGAGATAAAGCACAGCTTTTGGTATGCGTGAGAGTCACTGGGACAGCTCCCTAGCTCCCATCTGCCCCACTCACTCCCCATGCCACCAGAGGTTCTGAGTCAAGAAGGGCCAGGCTGGAGCCTAAACATGTGCATTTCTAACAAGTCCCAGGTAATCCAGGGGAATCAGGTGATGGATGTTGGTCCCAGGACCACAGTTGGAGAGCAACTGTGTTAGAGATTCCCGGAAGTATTTCTCTGATAGAGGAACAGTGTCAGGCATGTGAAGGTATGAAGGTGAGTAAGTGATCATAATTACAGAACAGTGTGGCAATGTCTTCAGTAAATAGGTGTGCTCGGAGGAGTTTGTGATTGATACTGACTTGGGGAAACCAAGAATGCCTTACAGTAGTAATATTTGGAGAAGAGTTGTTGTTGTTAGGTGCCATTGAGTTGAGTCCAACTCATAGCCACACTATACACAGTGGAATGAAACACTCCCTGATTCTGTGCCAGGTACAAGATCTTATTTATGTTTAAGCTCATTGTTGCAGACACTGCGTCAATGCATCTAGTTGAGGATTTCCCTTTTTTTTATTGACCCACCACTCTCCCAAACATGATGTCCTTCTCCAGGGATTGGTCCCTTATGACTTCATGTCCAAAATATGTAAGACGCAGTCTAGCCATCCTTGCATGCAAGAAGCACTCTGGTTGCACTTCCTCTAGGATGGATCTGTTGGTTCTTTTGGCAGTCTATGGTATATTCAATAGACGTCTTCAGCACCATAATTCAAAAGCATCAGTTCTTCTCCTGTCTCCCTTGTTCCATGTCCAGCTTTCACAAATGATATGATGTGACTGAAAATACCATGGCGTGAGTCAGGCTGTACCTTCGTAGGTGGCTCTAAGTGGAGGAAACAGGTTGATGCAAGGCAAAGAACTTGAAAGTGCATAGTATATTCAATATTAGATGCTATGGATTGCTTAATATTACCTTTGTGTCTGTTGCCTACTTTCAGCAATATCTAATTTACCCAGAACTGTTGACCTGTTCCTTTTCACACAACATTATCATTACTTTTCCACTCTATTTTAATCTGAGTCTGTTCTTTCTGGAAGGCAGGAGGAAAGTTATGTGCATAAGTGGTCTCCGTCTCAAATGTGGAATGATTAATTATAATCCTTAATATGCATTGCACATTCCTTGTGAAACTAACATATGTCTACATGCTACCCAAATAACTAATTGAAAAGTTCAGCAAATTCAGTCATTTGGCACCATGTAATTGAAAAAAAGTCTTTAATTTTCAAAATTCTGCCTTTTGTATGCTGAATTTAGTCAAATTGAGACGAAACAGTGCCATTAAAAAAAATTCTTTTTTGGCAACTTCCCAGCCACTGAATACTGCCTATAGGTAAAATAAATTACTGTGATATGAACTCTGAAGAAATTTTAGAAACAGTATACTTGATGTAACTTGTTTCTATTGCTTTCTATAAATACAATATTCACAGTTTTTAATTTATAACAATGATTAACTATGCAGTAACCTATCTCGTCAATGTTCCAGGATACTTACCTGATTAAAAAAAAACAGATTTTATTTCTTTTCTGGTTGGTTTCTTGTTTAGTCAACTGATAGAAAGATATGATAGCTTTCTGAGGAAAAACATCAGGTGGGAGTTAAAGATTTTGGCAGCGCCCTGCTCGGAAAGGGTGATCGGGCTGCCGAGAAAACCCAGCATGAGTAATTCAATGCGTTCTTCCTGGCTCGTGAGGATCGGGGCAAATTTTAAAATATGGGATTCAAAGACTGAGCACATTATTCTGAATACTCTGAAAAATTCACTCATGAGCTATTTCCACAGGTTCATTAGAATTGGTATTTATTTATTTATTTATTCATTTATTTTTTAATTTAGTGGTACTGGGGGGTTGAACCCAGGGCCTTGTGCTTGTGTGCTTTGCAAGTGGTGTACCACTGAGCTGTATCTCTGGCCCACTTTTATTTTTTGTTTTTTCTTTTCTCTTTTTCTTTTCTTTTCTTTCTTTCTTTTTTTAAATTTTGAGACAGGGTTGCGCTGAATTACACAGACTGCCTCTGGTCTTAAACTTACGATCCTTCCGCTTCTGCCTCCTGAGTAGCTGGGATTACAGGCATGCACTGCTGTGGCCCACTTTAGTACAGATTTTATGATTGCAAAATGGCATTTGTAAAAGTGTGTATTGTCACCTATAAAAACCATGAGATGACTTTACCTTGTTAAAAGAGTGTAGCCTATGTGATTTTTGAAGTCTGTGCCAACTCTGAGATTTTTATTGCATTATGAATGATAAATCCTTTTAAATTTAAAGGCTTATTAAAAATGGTAGTGTCGATTTTAGCATAGAAGTGATGGACTGTGGGTAAGAACTCAATGCATTTTGCCCACGATTCTGTTTAATACCATGGATGACACATACTTAAGTAAATGTTTAGTGTGTGGTTGATGGATACAGAATTTAGTTTTTCTGCAAAGCTCACTTAGATATTGATGTTCTGATGGCATTAAAAAGGAAAATTTCATACATGGTCCTACCTGAGCAAAGACTTGAATCCCTCTCTCATTATAGCCATATAATTGAAGCCCTCAAATGATTTTCTTTCTGAATGCTATAAAATAGCTTCAATTCTTTTTATGAAAAAGCTTCAGAAAACTCAGCTTCAACTCCCAATTATAGAGAATTCCTTATAGAAGTTACAGGGGCTCCCTGCTTCACTTAGTATGTCTGTCTACTAAGGTAATGAGTAAATAGAAAGCAAGGCAATCTATTGGCTTTGGCCGTGACTTTTTTTTAAAAATGGATTTAGTTCCCTTTTTTCACCCGTCTCCATGGAGGTAAAGTTCATCAGTGAGCTTTTATAAATAGGAGGGAGATTCCAGCATCTTGAGAGATTGAGGGAAATCTCTTGAACAGTGGAAAAGCATTTGCTAATCTGATTGCATCAATCACCCAGAATCCTACCTTCTGTGGGGAGTGTCCCAGAACTGAGAATCACCTTACCAAAAGTCTTTGATGGGACCAGATATGATACGGCATGAGGTATTTGTGATGTCATGCTAATTTCCGAGAGGTACAGGAAATATTGGATCTCAGATTTCTGCTTACATGCCAGTCTTTGCCCCACATAGGAGAATCAAACTCCAAGGGTTCATCTTCTCATTGTAAATAAAGCAAGAGGAACAACACACAGAATAGCCTGTGGGCTTTAAAATGAGACAAAGGGCACTCATAGTATTATTTAATGATGATTCTGTGAGAAGAGCCTGCAGCCCTACCACTGGTGATATCCGATCCTGTCAGATCTCAGAAGCTAAGCAGGGTCAGGCCTGGTTAGTCCTTGGATGGGACACCATCTGGGAACACCAGGTGCTGTAGGCTTGGGAGAAGGACCTGGCAACCCACTCCCAGAAAACAATCAGCCATTGAAAACCCTATGAATAGCAGAGAAGCACTGACAATAGTGTTTCGTCTGTTGTGAGTAGGGTCACTGTGAGTTGGATACAGACTTGATGGCACCTAACAACAACAACTGTGGGAAGGGAAAAAGAGACACAGAAAAGGAGGAGGAAAGAAAGAGGAAGAGGAAGAACAGAAGAGAAGGAAGGAGGGAATTCAATTGAATTTCATTTCATATTCCTGAGATTGGTCATATTTCTTAGAAAACCAACAGAAATAATGAGTCATCTTGCTCAGAAGACATGAATGAGGCTCACGGACTACAATATCATCTTCATCTTCACAATTATGGCATGAAAATTCAGGTTAACAAAGTAGTTACCTGTACATTTTTATAAGCCAAGTATCATGTCCAGTGGGCTGGGATTTGGCTCAGTGGGTAGAGCGCTGTGCTGCAGTCTCTGAGGCCCTGAGTTCAATTCCCAGCACCACAAAAATGGGAGAAGGGCCTGACAATCCACTCCCAAGGCAATCCCGAAGCACTCAGCCATTGAAAACCCTATGAGGGGTCGCTATGAGTCGGATAACGACTCCACGGCACCTAACAACAACAACAACAATCATGTCCAGTATGTTGAAAGTATTTATCACCAAATGGATTGTTTATTAAACAGTTGCATTTAATGAACAATAGTTTATTTTTACACAAAAATTGAGAGATAGAGCTTCTATTTTTTACCTTAATTTTGTCCAAACAAAACTATCTGAAATGGTTTATCCTAGAACACTGTGATGTTTTCAGAAATCATTGGTAGACTATTTCTTCTAGTTTTATTTTTGAGATGGGATCTTGCTATGTTGCTCAGGCTGATCTGAGCAACCTCTGGGCTCAAACCATCCTCCCACCTCAGCCTCCCAAGGATCTGGGACTATAGGCATGTGCCCCATGCCTAGCTCTTCTCTCTATACCCTTCTTTCCTTCCATCTTTGCTTCCATTTTTTCCTTCCTTCCTTCTTTCTTTCCTTCCTTCCTTCCTTCCTTCCTTCCTTCTTTACTTCCTCCCTCCCTCCCTTCCTTTCTTCCTTCCTTCCTTCCCTCCTTCCATCCATCCCCTCTTCTTTCTTTCCTTCCTTCCCCCACCCTACCATTTCTAGATCTTCCTGCTTCAGCCTCCTAAGTGCTGGGAATATAGGTGTGCACCACTACACCTCTGGAAGGAGTATTTCTTTAATAAGTTGACAGATAAATCTTCAAAGAAACACAAGAAGACCTTATTTTCTCTAATGATGTAAATCAAATGGTAGTTATAACCAGCTGGTTAGAATTTGTTCATTGTCCGTGATTTGTTTGGAAAATGATCAACATGCTCTTTATACCTTTAAAGAAATCCTTGGAGTGTATCTGTGGGGTTTGGTACAAAGACCTTCTGGATAGGTAATCACTTTCATGCAACATTTTTGCTGTCATTTTTGCTGTCTTCTCCTCCTCCCAACTCTCCATCATCCTCTTATCCTCTTCCTCCTCTGGTCTCCACCCCCTCATGATGGGTCCACTTGTATTTTCTAATCTTAGATAAGTCCAAGCGTGTGTGTGTGTGTGTAGTTTTTTAAAAGGTAGATCTAGCTCCCACATATGAATGAGAACAAGCAGTAATTCTCTTTTTGAGTCTAGGTTATTGCCAAACACAGACTACTTTGTATTTGGGTCATGTGAAGTCCCCCTCACTTGGCCGAGTGGCATGTAATCCTACACACATTGACAATGCAGTTGAAAGACCCAGTGATGAAATTTTGCTCCCAGTCTTATTCCTTGTATTTCCTGCTTGTTTTATGTATACTTTCTCATCTTCCTAACACCTTTGAAGTATGACAACAAGTTATTCCTATCTTGAAGCATCCTGTGCAATTAGAGGTTATGTTACAAGCCATTTGCAATGGCCAAATCTGTGTGAACTATGCTGATATTATTTGAAATTAGAAGCCAGAGTTTCTTTTTGCTTGTGCTTGCATGCTTTGCAAGTGCTGTACCACTGAGCTGCACCCCCAGTCCATTTTTTTCTTTTTTCTTTTTTTTTTTCACTTTTTGAGACAAGGTCTCGCTAAATTACGTAGACTGCCTCTGGTCTTGAACTTGGGATCCTCCTGCCTCTGCCTCCCAAGTCGCTGGGATTACAGGCGTGCACCACTATGCCTGGTTTTTTAGAAATAAGAGTTTTAATTTGTCCTGTTATGATTAAAATGAGCATTGGTTGCCATGCTTCATTTTTTAATTTTTTATTTCTTTGTTTTATGGGACAGGGTCTCACTGTATAGCCCAGGCTGTTTCAAATTTGTGATCCTCCTGCCTCAGCCTCCTGACTAGCTGCGATTGCAGGTGCATACCATGATACCCAGTTAAACCCTTATTAAATCTTGAACATTTTTGCATGGTGGAGGTATGGTCAACCAAATATCAAGGAGAAAAGGAAAGATGGGAGGGCAGACTATGTGAAGGGGACAGTGACACTATCAGTTCCTTGGTGATGATGATAAGAGGGGTTACTGTGGATCTTTGGTGATCAGTGACTTCTTTGTTTCATACACAGCCCAAAACATGAGCCATTACCCAAGTGAGGGAGACAGAGAAAGAGGGGTTGGAGGAAGGCGCACGGTGGGCTGAGTCCAATAAAAGAGGAAGTTAACAATCAGTGGAAATGTGATAAGACAGAGAGAGCTCTATTTTATGGAACTCATCTTAGAATACCATATTGGTTCGAGGCTGTTTGAGCCAAGGGCCAGGCTTAGCTGGTAGCCAAATTGCCTTCAAAGGGATGTTGTTGTTAGGTGCCTCGAGTCGAGTCCGACTCATAGCGACCCTACGTATAGCAGATCGAACACTTCCCAATTCTGTGTCAAGCACAAGTTCTTATTTATATTTAAGCCCATTGTTGCAGGCACTGTATCAATCCATCTGGTGGAGGGTTTTCCTTTATTTGTTGTTGTT
The DNA here is from genome assembly GCA_007922755.1 of Pedetes capensis. Taxonomy (NCBI): domain Eukaryota; kingdom Metazoa; phylum Chordata; class Mammalia; order Rodentia; family Pedetidae; genus Pedetes; species Pedetes capensis. The sequence goes on along the minus strand of VMDO01013019.1, from coordinate 51,116 downwards.
GACCTGCCACTCTCCCAAACATGATGTCTTTCTCCAGGCACTGATCTCTCCTGACTACATGTCCAAAATATGTAAGATGTAGTCTGGCCATTCTTGCTTCCAAGGAACACTCTGGTTGTTGGTTCTTTTGGCAGTCCATGGTATATTCAATATTTGTCTCCAGCACCATAATTCAAAAGCATCAATTCTTCTCCTGTCTCCCTTGTTCAATGTCCAGCTTTCACAACCATATGATGCAAGTGAAAATACCATGGAATTCAAAGGGATAGGTCTTGTTAAGTCTATGCCTTTGCATTTGTTGAGTGGTATGTGACTTTGGAGGCAGAAGATTCTCCAGTGCTCAGTTTCTTACCTCTAGGAATACTGAGCAAATCCTTACAGAATATGGTTGAGGGCATGAGATCATCATCTTTTTGGGAACACACACATGGCTGATGTAGACAAGTACAGTTCCTGTCCAGGATGCTTCCTGGTTGGGAGTCATTTGTAAAATTATCAGAATCAGGGCAATGTTTATGGAGACCTTATTTACTGGGCATTCACTCCTTCGGTAAATTCTGGAAAACAAATTTGGTCTACTGTGTCAAATATTTTCATGAAAAGTTACAACATGCTGGGTGCAGTGGCACACTCCTTTAATCTGAGCAGCTTGGGAGGCAGAGGCAGGAAGATCACAAGTTTGGGGCCAGAGGCAGCCTGTGTAGCTTAATGAGACCCCCATCTTGAAACACAAACAATAAAAAATGTGTTGGGGGTACAACTTACAAAAAGTGTGTGTGAAGTCCTGGGTTAAATTTCCCAGGACTGCAAAAAACAACCAAACCAAACCAAATAAACCCGTTACCCACAATCTTCTTTAACTTGTGACTTTCGAAAACAACAGAGATAATTACCCGAGAAGAATAAAAACAACTCAAAGGAGTAACTGTTAATTTAGGTGTAAAAGCACAACTAATTGCACGTGAATTTGGCAAGCATGGTCTTGTTTACCTGCTGACTCTCTTCTCTCTAGATGGTACCTCTCATTGGTGGCTGCTCAGAATTGCACTCTTCCTGCTTTTCTGAAATCCTTGCAGTTTGGTGTGGTTCCCTCCTGGGTGCCACTTGGTCCTTGGCCCTAGCTCTCAAGTATCACATCTTCTCCAACTGACAGTGAGTTAAGGTTCATTATGATAGGATGATTTGCTGTTCTTTTCTCAAGCACACACTCACCATTGCTATGCCCTCCAGTGTGTCGAGGTTGTGTTAACCTATACTGTACTTCAATTTATTTTCGCTTATTTCTTGATTGGTCTACCATGTGTTGTTTTCAAGATTGCATTTTCTTTTTGGTGACCTATGCTAATGGCAGCTCTTAGAGTTTTTGTTTGTTTTTGTTTTTGTTTTGGACTGTTTCTCATTTTGTAGTCCACGCTGACCTGGAACTTGCTATGTAGACCACACTGGTCTTAAACTCATGCCAATCCTCCAGCCTCAGCCTCCCAAGTATTAGGATTACAGACAAAAGCTACCATGATCAGCTTGGTTTTAGGCTTTCTGAAACTGTGAAGGCAGAGGCTTGCAAGGTTTCATGACCACAACCAACAGAGAGAAATTTATATTGTATCCAGTATGCACACACACCTGTAACTGAAACAGAAGTTTCCTGGAACAACTGCACAAGATAAATTTACGGCAGAAGATATTCTATTCCATTCTTCCATTCTATTCCATTCCATTTCATTCCATTATATTTTCTATTAAAAAGTTGATTTCTCAATTCATTTACGAGTCAAGATCCACAGATTTAGAAGCACTGCTCTATGGCTAATCCTTTTGTAAGATGCTCAAAGGATAGAAATATCTCTAGCAACATTCCTGGTCTTCTAAGGAAACATGTCATCCAGGCTAAAGATGAATGGTTGGCCAGGTGATGTCATTTCTTCCAGGGAGGCTCATCGTGTCTGTGGTATTTTGGTGATTCAACTGATTCCTTTCTAATCACCAGACTAGAAAGAACTCTTTATATATGATTTCATTGAGAAATGGTTAAATTTGTCAGAGAATGATATTTGAAGACAGTATTGACAGGATACTAAGACTGGATGGGCTACTTTCTTTATGAATTATTTTCCTGGCCATTGACACCACAGGTGTCCCTTTACAATCAGATTATATTTGCTCAATATTATTCTGATAATCATTAGACTATCTCATCATTAAAATTTAGTTGCACCAATTGTTTCCAAAACCATCATTAAAATCAATGAAAGTCTGATTTCAAGTGATTAGTTTGCAAATAATTCTGAGTCCTATTTGCCTCCACTCAGGTTTATAAATCTGATGTTGCTGTTGTTAGGTGCCATCGAGTTATGTCCGACTCACAGCGACCCCAATAGTGTTTTCAATGGCAGATTGTTTTGGGATTATCTTGGGAGTGGGTTGCCATATCCTTCTCCCATTTTTGCGGTGCTGGAATCAAACTCAGCACCTCAGGGACTGCAGAGAGGCACTCTACCAACTGAGCTAAATCCCAGCCCATAAATCTGATAGATTCTTGGAAATGTGTACGTTTTTCTTCTTCAGTTTTTTCACACTTATCAAAGGTCAATATTATCAGTTGTTTGAGCTTATTAGGTCTGAGGTGTTTAAGGAAACTTTCCAGATCTCTCTGTGACAGAAACTGCCTTTGCCCACCCAGAGTGTATCTTCTTCCCTTAGTAAAAAAATTTCTGATTCTGTTCAAAGTAGCAATGAGCTCAGCTGAAATTATTTACTTATTCAGCCTCTCTTGACTCAGGCTTGGTCATGTTGCATAGATCTGGCCAATGAGAAATGTGCTGAGGGTTTCTGGGAAGGCATTTGCTTTCCTGAAACAGGAATTGCTGCCACCTGGATATTCAGCAGCCATCTTGGAACCATGAGGTAACAAATGGGAGGATAGATATCTACTAGCTAAAAGTCACTGAGATGCATAGAAAGAGACATGATCCTTCTTGGCAGCCTGGAGCAGCCAGGAAAATTGGTTTGTCTGAAATTTCTACTTACGTGAATAAAACATTAAGCCCCTAAACATTACATACGAAGTTTTTCCTTGTTGTATAAGCAAATAGCCTGCAGCTGTAGCCCTGTGGCATCCAATCCTGTCAGATCCGGAAGCTAAGCAGGGTCAGGCCTGATTAGTACTTGGATGGAAGACCACCTGGGAACACCAGGTGCTGTAGGCATGGGAGATAGACCTGGTAACCCACTCCCAAAGAATCAGTCTGCCATTGAAAACCCTACGAAGAGCAGAGAAGCACTGATAACAGTGTTTCACCTGTTGTAGGTAGGGTTGCTATGAGTCAGATACAGACTCAATGGCACCTAACAACAACAACATAGACAAATAAGTACAGAACTGATTCACCTTCCAATTTTTAAATTTCTGTACCTGTCTTATTCTTTGATGGAACTTTGATAACTACAAATTACTATGATGATCATTCCAAGTGTCCCTAATTAGAGGGAAAGCTTTTTTAGAGTAATTACTTATGAAAGTGCATTGACGTTATTCCCTATGACATCCAAGGGTGAGAAGCTCCTTTGCCACATCATCCCAACAGGGTTCAAATGTTTTGAGAATGATCATCCTGTGATTTTCTCACATGATTCAGGGATCTAATAGTGATGGAACCGAGAGAGCAGGGGGAAACTGAGTGGTCCCTGATCTAGGAATGGTGTATCCAATCATTAATGGTTCATTTTAGATGGAGGTTTCACCTTCAAGTATAAATGGTTCTTGGAAGGTCCTGGAGTTCGAGAGGAAAGCTAGAAGTTTTATATCATTGAGCTTGTATTGATTGGGATTTTCCTTCTGATTTTATTCAGGATAAGTGAAACAATTTTGACAACAGCTTTTCTTAGAGTATTTAAGAAGCAGTTTCTGCTTGGGAGGAAAAAAAAAAGATTGAATGAGTACAAATGTAAGGCTCTTAGTGAAAGCTTCCAAAGGAATTCCAACTGCCATTTGCCCTTTAAGACCTCTAGTCATAGGGGCTGCGGTTTAGCTCAGCTGGTAGAGTGCTTGTTCCGCATGCTCTGAGGCTGTGGGTTCAATCTCTAGCACTGCAAAAATGGGAGGATGACCTGGCAGCCTACTCCTGAAACAATCAGCTACTGAAAACCCTATGGATAGCAGAGAAGCACTGTCAGATATAGTGCCTCTTTCGTTCTGTTATGCTAGGGTTACTATGAGTTGGACCCAACTCAGTGGCACCTGACAGACAGACAGACTGCCAAGATATAGTTTGTTAGAAATATGGGCCTATTTTGTGCTCTTTAGATGAATTTGATTTTTTGTGCTTAAGGATGAGCTAAGTTAGTCTATAATAGCACTATTCAATAGACATATAACATGAGACACATATGTGATTTAAATGTTCTAAATGACATTGAAAAGTGAAACAAAACAGATTAATTTTATTTAATTAATTTTAGTATTAATTTAGAATTAATTTAGAATTTAGGTTAGAATTTAATTTAGAATTAATTTAGAATTAATTTTAGTAATGCATTTTATTTAGAATGAAATAATCAACATATTTTAACATGTAACCAACACAAAATTATTAAGGAGATACTTGCCTTGTTTCTTTGCTCCAGAATCTTGGGCATTTCTTACACTTATGCATGCTTCACTTTGATTAGCCACACTTTGAATGTTCCTAATAGCCACATGTGGCTGCCATATTGGATGATGCCTGAATTTCTCTCTCCCCTATTCTCCACAGGCAGCCACCATTCTCTTGTTTCTACTCTCCTCATCCATGCCCACCCTGTAGCTATCCTGAGAGGAACAGTGTTCTTAGTAACTGAGTCTCCTTCTAGACCTGGCTATCTTAGCAGGAGATATTTCTCCACAATATGAAGGCATCCTGAAAGGCTATTTAGATGGTCCTTTTCCTGTTCTCATTCTTTTGTTTTTATTTATGTCAGAGAGAATATAGTGAAAGTTGGAAAAAACATGAACCAGAGGCTGAAAAATTTCCATTGGTAAGAATCAGAAGGGGGCACAAAGATATGAAGAGTATATTCCAAGCTGGGCGTTGTAGTATATACTTGCAATCCAAGCACTCAAGAGGCTGAGGCAGGAAGATTGCATGTTTGATGCCAGCCTGGGCTGCCTAGTGAGACTCTGTCAAAAAAACAAAAACAAACAACAACAACAACAACAACGACAAAAAGACCCAAAACAAAAACAACAACTATACATATATATATATATATATATATATATATATATATATATATATATAAAATTCCTAAAGGTGGAAGAGAAAATAAAGACAAGTAAAATGGCTTTCAAGTGACAACTACACCATTGATGACCATGTCATTTTCAAAAAGATGGAATCCCAACTAAAGCAATGGTGTAGGCTGAGCATGTTTTAGAGCTCTTGACTTGTGAAGATGGTGACTATACCCAAGTTCCTATTGTTTAATGTGTTGCTGTGATAGATGGGTTTTTAGAACATGGTGATTCCTTTCCTGTTTCTATTTTTCTTCAGTCTTTGGGGGTTGATCTCAGAGCCTTGAACATACTTTGCAAGTGCTCTACGACTGTGCTGTACCCCCAGCCTCTTTTCTATTTATTTTGAGACAGGATCTTGCTAAGTTATGCGGGCTGCCTCTGGCCTCAAATCCCTCCTGTCTCAGCCTCTGGAGTCTCTGGGATTACAGGTGTGTGTCACCATGCCTGGCTTCCTTTCCTATATGTGTAACACTCGATTTTCCTTGCAGTACAGTTAAGATTGTTCTTGTTGGTCTTCTTCAAATAAGAGAGATGTTCCTTTCAGCCTCTTGGCCAGTCACTTTGGGTACTAATGAAAGAGCCAACCTCTTTTCCCTTTAAAAATAAATGAAACAATTTTGGAGCATATCCCAATGACTATCATATTTATTCTTGTGAGAATAAAGATTTGAAGTCACATGGGCAAATCTTCAAGGGAGGAACATAGAAAAAAATAAAATGAAGATATTTGATAATATCAAGGTGATTGTTGTTGTTAGGTGCTGTTGAGTTGGAATCTGACTCATAGCGACCCTCATAGGGTTTTCAATGGCTGACTCTTTCGGGATTGCCTTGGGAGTGGATTGCCAGGCCCTTCTCCCATATCAAGGTGATACCCACTATCTAATAAAATCTACACATTTAAGGCAGAAACGCCATTTTAGAACTGTGTAAAAACTTTACACATATGATATAGCTTATCCTGTAATGGAACCAAGATCATTTCAGAACATAAATGTGACAAGTGTCTTCTGCAGAAGAAATGTCAATGACGTCAAATCGTTATTAAGACCCCACTGAATTTCTAGTACTGTGGCCCAAAGGAAGGTCTCCATCAGTAAGATGGGAGAAAGCCCTCAATTTGTACATAAGAGAAGTTCTTATAGAATTGAATGAACACAGTGCTTAGTGAAGAAAGATTTCAATTTTTTCTCCAGCTCTGGCTCTCCCCAGTTGCGTGAGCCTTAACCCGTTTTACCTAAAGTGAAGAGAATAACAACATCCTATTTGCCTCAAGGGTGGACTGTGACTTGTTAGGGGAACAGAGGCCACTTTTTCTTTGGATTTCTGGGAACACTGACCCTCACATGTACCTAACTAGTAGTGGCTGGGCAGGTGCTTACAGATGAATATATCTGGCAAAATGATGCATGTGGAAGTATTTGTAAATTTCATAAGTTATACCAGTGTGAAGTAGTTTTCTTATGCTGCGTCTCACTAAGGTTGCGCTGATGCTGCAATTCTACAACTCCCATTAGAGGGTTTTATTGTTTTTTTTTTTTTTTGCTCTAAGGACAAATCTGCAAGGGAGGAACATAGAGAAAGGTAAAATGGTTTTTAAATTGGGGTTGTTTTATTGCCTAAGTGTCTGATGGTGAGGGCATGGAGAGCGACCTAGGGTAAAGAATATGGTTCGTGGTCACATTCCGTAGAAAATGTTTCCTCTCTTTGTGTTTGTGTGCTCTTATTTAAAAACTGCATGAAAAAGAGACTTACTGGAAGAAATGCCTTTTTATTATGTTCCTATAACAACGGATCTAGTAGCCCAACTTAAGCTGGCAATATGGCCTATTAGCAGTCCTTGGGGGACTCACATTAATGAGAAGATAAGAGTGATTTGTTGTTAGCACATTCATTGTTTCTAGTCTACACTGGACATCAGTCATTTGGTCCATTATTCAAAGACCCACTTGAATTGTCTGAACCTATGAACTTCCTGAAAGTCTAGCCATCAAGTGCCATTAGGAAAGCCAATGACTGCTCAACTAAAGAGCAGTTATTTTATTCCCTGCTTTGGTGCAATAGTGTCCCCAAACCGAAGCTAACGTAACGGTTAGGTGTATTTCCTTTCAAGAGGCCATATTTAAGAAAAATTTCATACCATCCTGAGATAATGTTTCTAATGGGTTAAAATCATTTTGGAATTTGCTCGTCTTCTTATTAGTCCAGAGACGAGAATGGAGCTTTCTTAAGAAAAATGTTAGGTGATGACTGTGGGTATTTGCTTGATTGTGGTATTTCACAAGGCATATTTGCATGCATCAAAATTTTACCTTGTACACCTTGGATAAATAAAATTTCAATTTGTCATTCATATGGCAATAAGCCTGGGGGAAAAAGATAAAAACAAAAAGAAAAAGTGTGTTAAAATTCAAATAGGAATCCAGATGCACCGTGCCCTTGAATAGTGAATGCTGTGTAGATCATGCAGATCAATAGTATGACTGGGAAGGCATGCTTGTTTTGTGTACCTAAAGCATTGTGAGAGGGGCCCTATAGAAAGAAGCAATGGACAGATTAACTCTAAATCTCTCCCATTTGTTGGTTAAAACAAGCTCCCTGAGGACTGGCAGCTGAAATCATCTCAGCTTACTCTGATCGCCTTGTGACCTTGAAATTAATAAAAATGCACTTCAAAAACTTACTCATAAGACATTTATTATTTATGACAGTTTCTTGATATTCTACAGAATTCATCTGGTACAACAGCACCTAAGAACAACAGCACAGGACAGAGGCAAAAAGACTATACCTATCTATCTATTAATTGTTATTATTCTTTTTAAGAAACAGAGTCTCACTATGTTGCCCAAACTCCAAGCTAGCCTCAAGCTCCTGGGCTCCAGCAATCCTCCTGTCTAATCCCCCTGAGTAGCTGGGACTGCAGGCGCACACCACTGTGCTTAGCAAAAAGACGATCTTAACATACCTTGTGTGTAACTCTATTCTGTAGAGGCTACAACACATTTTCTTATGTAGGCAGAGTAGCCACAGCAGTGAGTTAGTGGCCCTTTTCTAAGAGTTGGACAGTTTCCTTGGTGCTTTTTGTTTGTTTGTTTTGAGAGGGGGTTTTGCAAGGTAGCTCAAGCTGGCCTCCAACTCATGATCCTCCTGCCTCTGCCAGCCAAGAGCTAAGATTCCAGGCATGCACCACTGCACCCACCTAACTGCCTTGGTCCTTTGTGTGCCCTGATGATGTGATGTGGATGATCGTTACTTTCTACTGAGTGTGGAGCAAGCATCACTATTCATAAATGCTATAGTAGCCATTTAAGGTAGCAACTCTTATTCCTATATTCTGGACAAGGAGAGGCTTGAGGGATCCTTCACTGTTCAACATGGAGTAAAAGGGGGACCTGGAATCTGGCTCAAGGCTGATTCTAAGGCTCGCCACTACTCTGCTAAGCTTCCTTCTTTCCTTGAGCTCATACTCGGTATATAATTTAGATGAAACTACAATTCTTCGTCTCCTCCTCCTCATTTTGAAATGACCTGGAGTTCAAATTGAGACTGGTTCTGGCCAGATTCGATGGCTCATGTCTAAGCAGAGGCAGGAGGTTCGTAGGTTCAAAGCCAGAGGCAGCCTGTGTAATTTAGTGAGATCTTGTCTCAAGGTAAAGATAAAAATGGGCTGAGGGTGCAGCCCAGTAGCAGAGCACTTGCGAAGGATGTGTGAGGCCATGGATTCAACCCCCAAGTACTGCCAAAAAAATGGTGGGGGGAGAGAGAAAAGAAACTGATTCTGTGTTTACTACAGTATTTAGTGCCTGAAACAATGCTTGGCCCATAAATGTAGCACCAAAATAATAATAATAATAATAATAATAATAATCATCATCATCATCATCCTTGTTAAATGAACATTGTAGCCTGTTTTTGGGAAGTGGTCAGCATTTCTTGGAAAGAATGTGGATTGGAAGCTGTCAGGAACATGCATCAAAATTAAAAGTAAACTTTTTTTTCCCATTATTTTAAGTGATCCGTGGCATTTCCTGAGGAAGGCCTGCTAAAGCAAAGGGCCAATTGCAAGTATCATTAGGAAAATGTGCATAGTATGCAAAGCAATGTACTTAAGAAGCAAGCATGGCTGTGTGTTTTCCCATTTGGTGGTAGACAAAAATCTGTATTTAGGTTTCTCATTTAGAATTTACTAAAATGAAAACATAATCCAATTAATTACTAGTCCCTAAGGTATCTGATGGCATAATGTTTTATAAAATTAAAACCTAGTAAGCCCCCATGGCGAAGGGAAACTTACTTGAGATGCAAAATATTTCAAAAAGAAGAAAACGAAGAAGAAAAAAGGAAATTCCTGAAACCTAGTTAGCACCTTTAATTATTGTTATGTATGCCTGGAAAGCTTGGGACTACAAAGAGTTTTGAGATATTATAAAATGTCTGAGAAGCTGATCCTGGTTGCCTATGCCTATAATTCTGCCACTTGGGAGGCTGAGGCAGGAGGATCACAAGTTTGAGGCCAGCCTGGGTTACATAGTGAGACCTTGTGTTAAAAATCAAAACAAAGCAAACCAAAACAAAATGGGAGAGAGAGAGAGAGAGAAGGACAGGGGTGGGGTGGGGATTCTTATGGCTACTTTCCACCTAAGGGACTAAAGAGAACAAGAGGATCCAGTGCTCAGGGGATGAGTTCTGTTTTGACCTGTCGACTTGCTCATCCTTACGTGGATGTTACAAGGAGGAAGAGCCAACCAACAGAGACACAGAGTAACTTCAAGATCATTAGATGGGATTTTGACATCTTATTTCAGAGTTACTCCTCTGAGGAAAGAAAATATGAATTTTGGACACTGTAGCACTGTGGTGCTGTCAGATCCTGTGCCTGATCCTGTTAGATCTTGGAAGCTAAGCAGGGTTGAGCCTGGTTAGTCCTTGGATGGGAGACCACCTGGGAACACCAGGTACTGTAGGCGTGGGAGAAGGACCTGGCAACCCACTCCCAAAAAATGGTCAGCCATTGAAACCCTATGAATAGCAGAGAAGCACTGACAATAGTGTTCGCCTCTTGTACGTAGGGTCGCTATGAGTTGGACACTGACTTAATGGCACCTAACAACAACAATAACAGATAGGATGGCTCCTGGAATAAAGTGATTTGCCAATGAAAAACCATGAGAATAAAGTTGTAAAAGCCTGCAGCCATGCCACCCTGGTGTTCAATCCCATCTGATCTTGGAAGCTAAGCAGGGTCGGCCCTGGTTAGTCTGTGGATGGGAGACCACTTGGGACTACTGGGTGCTATAAGCTTGTGACAAGGACCTGGCATCCCACTCCTGATATAATCAGCCACTGAAAAATCTAAACAGCAGAGAAGCACTGATAATAGTGCCAGACATGGCACAGGTTGGAGAGTATTTCATTCTTTTGTACATAGGGTTGCTAAGAGTCGGACCTGATTCCACAGCACCTAACAACAAAAGAGCTATCAAATTCTCTAAATTACTTTTTTGGGGACTGCTATCGTTTGCATTGTTTCATTTGTAAGAACGTGATTTGAGAAGGAACCACCTGTTGGTTGAAGGAAACAGATTTGGGTTAATGTTTCCACTGAGAGTCCTTAATGATCAGGAATTTTACTTAAGTTAGCATCATACATGTGTGGATTTAATAAGATTAAAACACCATACCTTTACATCTTTGCTTCTATCAATAACTCTGTAGCAATGAAACAGATGCTTCTCTGTGGGCACGCTAGCATTTCCCACTGTTCCAATTTCCAGAAGATGTAGGGGAAAAGTCCAGGACTTTGTAGCTAGAACAGAATGTGTGTTTGATTCCTGATACTATTACTTTGTCCTTTTTTTTTTTTTTTTTGCACATCTTAAATGTGCCTACTGATGTTCACCAGGTCAGTCATGAGAATTAAATGAGATAGTGTATATAAAGCACCAGTCCCATGGGAGATGGTGAACATATTTTTGTTCTTATCTTCACTTCCTCCCCGAGAACTCTTCTTCCTTTTACAACCTCCTAATTTTCATTAGTTTCATGAGTTTTCATGGAGATCCTTTATCATTCTTCTTCTTCTTTTCGTATAGAACAGAGAGGTTGAAACTAGGGCCTCATGCATGCTAGGAAAGTGCTCCGCCACTGAGCTGCACCTCATTAGTTTTTATTTTAAAATTTTTATTTTGAGACAAAGTGTTGCTAAACTGCTCAAGCTGCCTCGGGCCTCAAACTCACAATCCTCCTTCCTCAGCCTCCCAAGGCACTGTATGTATGCCATGGTGCCTGAATGGAAGTCTTCTATTCTGTTCAAGCAATTCTGTTTTGTGATCTCTAGATACCACATAGTATGTCCTCTTTCCTCCATAAACTGCTTTCCTGTTCTCTGTGAATCTCAGATTCTATATTTGATAAAAACTCTTCCAGGAAGAATCCTCTGGTTTGAATACTTTGCCATTCACTTGGTCCAGTGTTTATGGCTTTTGCCACATTAACTGGCATTTAATTATATATTGTTTTGCAGTGTTTTCAAAGACCTTTTTACTCTTGTGTGTTCCGTGCTCCCAGCTTCTTTGCAAGAAAAAGCTCTGCTTTGTTGCAGTCAGGCTAAATAAGGGCTGCACTCATTCAGGGCACTGTAATTGAGAGGAACATAGACACTGGAATGCCCTCAAAGGAGACAAGCTAGGATCATGGGGGGACTTGGGAATGATTTCCATCCAAGAAATAGTTGAAGAACTTGAGCCATGGATCTTGGAGAAGAAAAGAAATTAGTGGAAGATACATTTTGACTACACACAATGGAAGAGCTACTATGTGGATGAGGTATTGAAAAATTTCCAGCTTAAAGTCAGTAACTTGAAACTATACATAGAACTTTCCAATGGACATTTGTGCCCAATGATGAGTTCTCTGGCTTTGCAAGTACTTGGACATGGGCTGAAAAGGCATTTGTTTGGAATACGGTGTAAAACACTGATATGTCAGATGGGTGATGGGATTAGAGGTACGCAGAGGCTCCTCCCAACTCCAGTAGTGTTTTTCACTGCAGACAAGTGCTTCTCAACCATGCTGTTCTTTGATGATGGCTGGATGAAAGTCCCCACCCAGTGAGTACCTGGCAAGTGGTATCCAACCAGCATGTCCTAGGAGGCTCCAATACTTAATGATGTTGAATACATTTTACAAAATAAAATTCCTTTCCTAGATAGGTAATAAACCAAAATCAATTGCCTTGTAAGCATAGTCTTCAATGAATACTATGGATATACTCAGGTGACACTATTTGCCTTCCTGAACACACATTGTTGTTGTTGTTAGGTGCCATGGAGTTGGTATCCGACTCATAGTGACCCTCATAGGGTTTTCAATGGCTGACTGTTTTGGGATTGCCTTGGGAGTGGATTGCCAGGCCCTTCTCCCATTTTTGCGGTGCTGGGAATTGAACTCAGGACCTCAGAGACTGCAGCGCAGCACTCTACCAACTGAGCTAAATCCCAGCCGAACACACATTAGGGAAAACTTAAACCAAAATCTAGCTTCCACTTTCTCAGCAGAGTAAAAATATAAAATAGATAGCATGGAAAAGGAAGTGAAGCTTAAGAAGTTGCTGTGGAAAGTAATGTGGAAAGTGGTAAATTCTAATCCTTGTGGCCCCTTAAAATCGGAGTGACCCTCAGAAAGTTACTTATTCACATCCACTTTAGTTTCTTCCTTTATAACTATTGAAATAATAATAATAATCATAATAGACTTGATAAGTCATGCAGGGCACAGAGCAATCAGAACTGATGTCTGGCCAACTGTACAAACACCAGTCCGTTCTTTGCATCAGAGAGGATCAGCTGAGTGTCAGCTTTACTTATGGCAATGCAGGTAAAAATGGCTTGGATGAATGGTTCTAGCACACAGAAGCTTCTGAATAAGTGTGAATTCCTTCCCATCACTGAGAAACTGAGATCGCTGTGCTATGTGATAGGAGTCACTTGTACCTTCCCATGGGATTCAGGATCGGTTTGAATAGCTATGACAATATTATTCCTAGTCTTATTAGTTTAGATTCAATTGATCTTCACTTGTTATTCTGAAAACATATTTACTTCCCTACAGAACTCATTTGACTTGGTGTACAGGGCAACAAAATGTGCACAAGTTTGAGACCATTCTTCTGCTGAAAATTAAGCAAATGTTTCCCTTTACATTCCCGATTTCCAGATGAATCTGCGGAGATAAGGAAAGTAAATGCTGCATTTTCAGGGTGAGAATTGCGCCAGATTTGTAGAGAAGGCCATGGAGAAGGGATTGCTTTATGGGAACTATTTTCCAGGGGCGAATTCTATGTTGAATATAGCTGTTGGGCATGACTCCCTCAGCTCTCTGCTGATTAGTACTGAGGGCATAGTTACTTTCCACGTTATACTCCACTGGAGTAAGTACCCTGGTTAGAACTAGTTTAGGGATGTCAGTACTCCCAGGGTGCTACTATGTTTTATTTGGTTATCTGAGTAGATTCTTTTCCTTAATCAAAAAGCTACTCAATTTAAGGTCACATGTGTTATCATTTTTGTTTTAGGAATAAAATCTATGATTTGCTTTCTTGGAATGGGGAGCTGGCCAGGGAAAGTACAGGGCATTCAAAGGAGTTGCTGGGCAGGCACCTAACTCCTTTTTACCCAAGAATCCATTTTTGCCTTTCAACAGCCCCAGTGAAATCCCAGCATCCCAAAATGTTCCCTAGAAGTTGTGCCTATTTTTGGAAAAACAGAAAACCTCTACAGGGCTTTTTACAAATATGTAGATGAAGTATAGCTTCAACTAATTTTACTGTGGGGCTGGGATTTAGCTCAGATGGTGGAGCGCTGCTCTGCAGTCTCTGAGGTCCCGAGTTCGATTCCCAGCACCGCAAAATGGGAGAAGGACGTGGCAACCCACTCCCAAGGTAATCCTGAAACAATCTGCCATTGAAAACCCTATGAGAGTCACTATGAGTCGGATACCAACTCGACGGCACCTAACAACAACAACAACAACAACAAATTTACTGTGGTCTACTACTTTTATTAGGAAATGAAATTAAGAAAACTATAATTTTTCTAGGCTAGCACACAATTTGTTCCTTTAAATGAACATAGGAGAAATGATTTCCAATGCTATTTGCTTTTTTAAAATTCTTTTTGTTGTTGTTATTATTGCAATGCTGGGAGTTGAACCTGGGCCTCAAGTATGCTAGGTAAACATTCTACTACTAGGCTAGACTTCTGGCCATCCAGTGCTATTTTAATCCCTAGTGATGAGCCAGTTCAGAGATATCCTCAATCTTTCCATGTTAGGGCACCTTCCAGTAGCCTGGAACTCAAGGGCTGTTTCCTGGAAATATGATTGTTGCAGAATTCATCTTCAAGGACATGCAAAGGCCATCTTTTAAATGTTTGCAAAATATAACGGAACTGCTGAGAGGTATAATCAGTTACCTTTCTTTCATGACCCTACGATTCATGTGACTGGTTACTCTAATTTTTGTAGGCCCATTGCCCAATTCATTCTGTATATGAAATCATGGATCCTGGCATAAGAACCATTGGGAGAGCTACATTTGTTCCCAAACTGTTAGTGGTAAATTTGTCTGCAGGAAAGAGTGTGAGCAGGCTATTGCTAACACTTCAACTAAAACTACACAGACACACACACACACACACACACACACACACACACACACACCTCTTTCCTTCTTGCCTTCAAATATTGCTTAGAGAGAATTTTAATAAATCAATCTCTCTCTCTCTCTCTCTCTCTCTCTCTCTCTCTCTCTCTCTCTCCTTCTTTCTCTTTTTCTATCTCTTTGTAGTACTGGGATTCCAACCTAGGACTTCATGCATACTAGGCAAGGGTTCTAACACTGAACTGTACCTCCAACCCTATATCAAAGTTCTAGGGCCAAATTCTTCAAAGACCTTCATAAGAGTTTTGACCTTGCTTGTGATGGCTTGTGACTAACCTGGATAGAATCAATGGTATCGAGCTAAACATCATGCTGCTCCATGAGGGTTTGGTGGCTTGAGACAAAGGAATTATCTTTTAAAAAAAATCATCCATACTGATTGCTATTCTCATTGAAAACTGGAAAAGATTATAAAAAGGTTATCAGATATTCAGACTGCAGGTCCATACAGGGATTTTTTTAATGAAAAAAAGAGAGTTAGGCTGTAAGAAGAGGACACAAGGACCAAATGGAGCAGGCAGAATGTAGACAATGGCCACAGTACTTGCTCAGGTTTGTTAGATACGGTGATGAAGAAGGGCAGGGTGGAGTTGGGAAGCCCATCCTGATTGGAAGACAACTGGAGTAAGCACACATCCCTTTGGGCCAATTCTTTGGCAATGTTAAATCCAGGTGGGGCTCAGGCCTTTCTAGCCCTTGGATTTGGTGGTCTCTCCTTAGCTTGAGGGGGCTGGGGTTTAGCTCAGTTGGTAGAACGCCACTCTGTAGTCTCTGAGGTCCCGAGTTTGATTCCTAGCACTGCAAAAATGGGAGCAGGACGTGGCAATCCACTCCAGAGGCAATCCTGAAGCAATCAGGCATTGAAAACCCTATGAGGGTCCCTATGAGTTGGACACAGCTTGATGGCACCTAAGAACACCACCACCTTAGCCTGAATGCTGGTAGTGGATGGCAGGGGAAAAGAGGAAGGCAAATGGCAGTGGAGTGGGAGGTCAGTTCTTGGGAATTCCTTTGGGAAAGAGTTAGGGCAGGTCTGGCCTGGGATTCACCTCATTTGTGGTTTGCCACTCAAGTGGAGGCACTCTAACCCTCGGTATTCATTCCAAGCCTGTTCACTTGGGATCCTGATTTCCCATGTCAGCTGTTGACATTGGCTGTTCTGAGTCCAATCCAAAGGTGTCTTACGGCTTGTGCGGGCCCCTGCTGGAGTGGCCCGCAGCACCGATGACTCATGTAGGCTGCAACGTGGTGTCCACTCCCTTCTAAGAGCTTTCTCTTATGAAACACCTTGATGACAAATTGTTTACCGTGTTCTATTTTCTGTCACCTTGAGTTCCTACAAGATCATTTACCTATTAATATGATGTATCTGTCTATTTATCACTTATCCATCAGGCCATCCATCTGTTTCCAAAGGGCCCATCCGATAGGCCCAAAGCACTCTGAACTCGTGCCCAACGGGCATGCTAGAACTTGTACTGGGCTAAGACACATAGTTCTTGATCTAGTTTTATTGAGAGCAATTAGTATAAAGGGAACAGGTTTATAGGCAGCACTCAAACTTTAAAATGTTTCATATGCATCGTAATCAAGCTCTTAGAAAAACAACTCTGGAGGAAGCTGATTAAATCTCTGTCTTTCTCAGCCTGCCTGTGTTTGACGAACAGGAGGCACTTTCTCTGGGAACATGAGATCTGTCATCTAACGGGATAGGTACCACCACCCATTTAAGCCTTCGTCGTTTTCTCTGAAAACTCTGAGTATGTGCCCAGTGGACCATGGCAACACTATGTTTGCAGCAAGCATTTTCCTTGGGTGCCACACTTTGCCTTTTTCATGTATGCTGAAGCTGATGGGCAGCAGAAGAGAGAGCAAAGAGGAAGGGGAGCTTGGGGTAGAACAGATGCCATGGAGAGGGACTGCTTCTCCAAGCTGGACGGGCCACAGTGGTTAATTCCACTCGTTTTCATGGTGCTAAGCCCCATGGGAGATGTACTCACCACTGAATGAGGCAGTGCCATTGAGAGTGGCCCACTGGAGGTGGCACCAGGCAGAGGTGGTTTCATAACATCTGGATTTCTGTATGCGGCTTAAAACATAATTAGACATGGTGCGAAACAATGCCACTGGCTTGCCTTGCCTGTTTTAAGAAAGGGTAGGTCTTCTTCCTTTCTGAGAATCTTGGTCCTATATGTGGATCCTTTATATATTTGCAGGGTATGTTATTCTGATTTCTTTTGCCATTATAAATACCCGAGATAATGAACTTTACTTTGGCTCACAGTTTTTGTGGTTTCAGTCCATGACCAGATGGACCCACTACTTTTAGGCCTCTGCTGGGGATGCCAGGTGGCCATCGCAGGGAGCTTGTAGCAGAGGAAAACCACTCACCTGAGGGCCAGGGAGAAAAAATGAGAGGGGAAGGAAGGGGGTTCCACAATCCCCTTTAAGGTCACCCCCTCAATGACCTAAAGACCTCCCCAAAGACCTCACCTCTTAAAGTTTCCACCACCTCCCAATAGCATCAAGCTGGGGACCAAGGTTTTGACATGTGGTACTTTGTTGTTTGTTTGTTGTTAGGTGCTGTTGAATCCAGTCTGACTCATCATGACTCTATGTACAACATAATGAAACACTCCCGACACTGTGCCATGCCCTGCACAATTGTCAGTGCTTCTCTGCTATTCATAGGGTTTTCGATGGTTAATGGTTTTTTCAGATTGCTTTGGAAGTGGATTGCCACATTTCTCTACCATTTTTGCAGTGCTACTTTGGGGGATATTTAAGAACCAAACTATAGCATAGGGCTTTCTGCATCCCCTGGCTCTTTACTCCTCTCAATCTGGTCCTTTTTTGATGGCCTCAAACAAGACACACACCCTCCAAGACTTTGTCACTGAGATCTTTTCTTCTCTCTTAATGTTATCTTTCCTACCATTTTATGAAAGCTGATGACAACTACAATTCATTTGTATCTCTCGTTCTCCTCTGGGACTTGCCATTCTGAATATCCATGGATCATTAATTACTAAATAGTGATGAGCACTGAGTTTGTTGGGGAAGGTGAAATGCTCACTGTTTTCGTCAAAGAATCTGTTCTGTTGCCAGAAAGTGAGAAATGAGAAAATGACCTCTTCTTTTCAAGCTTTGATTGTTGAGACTTAGAAGAGCTAGGTAATTACAGATGTCTTCTTTCTTTCTTAGATTTTCTCATTCTAAATGAGCCTTTAAAACCACTTTTAATACCTTATCTTTTGGGAGAATATTTTAGTTTATTTTTTAAAGACCTGAAATAGAAGAAGGGATCATTTTTCAGTGTTTAAACCTTTTAACATGCAAATGACATAAAACTCTACCCTATAACATTTTGGTAATGAGTCCTACTGTTACATTAATTGAGTTATAATAGGTAAGGGAAATTGAGGCAAGACTAGGAGATGCTATTATACACTACAGTAAATCACAGGTTAAGCCTGGTCATATTGGTTAAACTTCTACCATTGAAATAAAATTATTACTTTAGGAAATTACTGCTACGGTTCTGGCAGAAGAATGAACAAGACAGCACAGGCAAGCAGTAATTTTTGACACATAGGTTAATTTTATTATGTTCTTTATTCGTTTTCAATAAAATATATAGGCCATTAAAAATTGAACTCTGGGGCTTTCTTAGATTTATAATAATTAGCACATACATTGCACTTTATATTTTCAAAAGGTTTATACACAGTTAATTAACTATGAGTGAGGTAGTGAGTGTGATTATACCCATTTTACAGATGAGCAAGCTGAACCATGGAGCGCTTAAACAAATTGCCTAAGGGCTCTCCGCAAACCAGGGCAGAAGACTGGTTGAATTACAGAGACTGTTGGACCAGCCCTGGCTTCATCTCCCCTTCACCCATTCATAGTTGTATCTTTACCCCAGGTAGGGATAGACAAGTACAGTAATGGATATCTATCTTTTTATTGTTCATTTTTGGGAGGTTTTCATTAATACTTTGTTTTAATAAGAGGACCTCAAAGTTCTTAATTATAGTAAGTAACCATATCCCTTGGGAGAATCAACCTTAATGATGGGAATGGAGTGAAGCCCCTGGAACTTCCATTTGCTGATGTGGCATGCCTCAAAATGAGAAGAAACACAGTGACTGCAACAACGGGCTCAAACAAAAAATGATCATGTGCATGGCACAGTGTTGGGTAGTGTTTCGTTCTGCTGTATAGAAGGTTGCTATAAGTCGGACTTGACTTGATGGCACTTAAGAACAGCAACAAGTATCCTTTGGGGGAAGGAAAGTGTGTATTATTCTTCATTTTCATAGGTAGGTAAATGGGAACACAGAGTAGCCACCCATGGTGCCCGTGAATCATAGGCAGTTCCTAAATAGATGGATACCAAAGGAATGACAAGCAAAACTCTGGCCTCTGGTTCCCACCCTCCCTCTCTTAAATCTCTGTGGGTCACTAGGGGGTTAAAACTGTGCTTAATGGTAGCACCAATAGGCACACAGCCAGCATTTATTGCTTTGGCTTTTTAGAACGTATGCATTTCAACTTCCACATCCTGCAAGTCGCCATCACAAGGCCTTCCAAAATACAAAGGCAAGGCAGTCCCAACTCTGTCCATCCTTCTTTTGCCAAGAAGAATTAAGAAATATTCCTTTCTCTGAGTAATAAATTCTTCTGACTGCCCCTCATTCCATCTCCAATATAGCGGCAACTGAGAACTAGTTTTACTCTCTTTAACCACAACATATATAGAAAGTGGTTAATTCTCTCTTTTGCTTTTGGTGCTCAAGAAAGGTCAAGAATTAACTTACATAGAAATCACACTTTCCTATGCTCTTTTCTCTAGGTATGGTTACCAATGGAGCATTAAATGATAGATAACTAACTGTTCCATAAGCGAATAGTGTTGACGTCCTTGTTTCTTAAACATGAATTTGGTTGTAGGCAGAATTCTAGAGCAGGCCATGTTTCCAGCATACAGATGCAAACCCTGATTGATGTGGTTTGTCTTATCTATCTGTTCCCTGTAAGATGCGGCCACCTGAATCTTAGCAGAATCTGAGATTGTAGCCAAAGGCTGATGTTTGCATTGGTGAAGGGCTGAGGGCCCCTTCGCATTTTTATTTTTAAACACAACAAAACAACCTCTTACCTGCTGCTTTCTTATTGAAGACTCAGTCTTTTGTTGGATTTAGAGAATTCGAATACCCGCCCTACCTTTGGCATTTTGAGGCATAGTCTTGCTATGTAGCCCAAGTTGGTCTAAAATTTGCTACGGAGTCCAGACTGGCCTCAAATTTGTAATCCTCTTGCCTCACCCTCCCAAGTGTTGGTATTATAGGCGTGTGTCATCACACCTGGCAAGAACTTGAAAACTTTAGAAATGGAATAGGAAATGGAAAGGGAAATAAAACAAGATTGCTTAAGTCCAATGGCAACTGTGTGGGAATGTACTAGAAGGTCAAGGCAGACTTTCATGAGGTCACAATGCAAATAATTACATCACAAAGACAGAATGCCTCTTCTTTGTAAGGCCATAGGGATAAAAATCCATGTATCAGCTGAGATTTGGACAGCTGATCTAGAGACCGCAATGATGGTGTGAGGCACCTTGGAAAGCAGCTGCAGCAATGGCAGAGAACACCAAAGCTACACTTGGGCTCCAAGGAGATGTACCGCTTCTTAGCCTTCCCTTCTGCTTTTCTGGAAAGCACAGAGTGAAAGGATGGTTCTATCCAATTTGGAAAGCTTCTCAGATGAAGGGAAAAGGTGACCAGGGACACAGATGGAGGTAAGGGAGAAAGAGGAGGAAGATGCCTCTACAGCCAGGCTGAGAAACTGAACTCTCTCGGGTAATCAATGACATACTGCTTGTGTGTTTTAATTTTCATCTCACATGTAAAGGTATCTCCTGTGATATTTTTGAAAGCTATTATGTCACCAGGGCTGGGGTTTAGCTTAGTGGCTAGAGCACTGCTCCACACTCCCTGAGGACCCAGGTTCAATCCCCAGCACTGCAAAAAAATGGGAGAAGGCTGTGGCAATCCACTCCTAAAGCAATCCCAAAATAGCCATGGAGAACCCTCATAGGGTCTCCATGAGTCAGACCTGACCCAACAACACCTCACAAAAACAACATTATGTTATCAATTGTTAATTTATTTCTTAAGCAAATAAAAATAAAGTAAAGCAAAAATTAAAGCTAAAAGTAAATAGCACTTACCATATGCATAATACTTTATGTATATCAGTTTGCACAGTCCTTATAAGTGCTCTCTGAGGCATGTACCATTCGTATCTCATTTTTCAGACGAGAGAACTGAGGTTGGAGAAGTTAGCTGCCCAGCATCACAAACCAATTAAGGGAAAGAGCTTTAACTGGACTTCCAGAATGTTCCATTCTGTTTTTTTTTTCTTCTTCTTCTTCTTTTTTTTTTTTTTTTTTTTTTTTTTTTTTTTTTTTTTTTTTTTTTTTTTTTTTTGTGGTGCTGGGGATTAAACCCAGGGCCTTGTGCATGTATGGTAAGCACTCAACCACTGAATCCCATCCGCACCTCCCTGTTCTGGTTTTCTTATTAGTTCAGTTGCAAAGCTTAGAGCAAGGATGAAATCAGACAAGCTGTATTTTTTCCTCTTAAAATAATTTTTTAGTTAGTGTACAACTAACCAAAAAACACATTATGAGACACAACTAACTAAAAGACACACTATGACATTTCCATACATGTATATCATTGTACATTGCCCATGCTTATCTCTCTGTTACCCTCTCACGCCCCCTGATCCCCTCAGACATGCTGCATCAGCACCATCGTGGCTGGTACTTGTAAGTTCTCAGGTACTGTTACTCATATCTGTAGTAATTGTTAATACTATGTTCCAACAGCCTTTAGCCATACCACCCTGATGTCTGATGCCATCCGACTGCCGAAGCTAAGCAGGGTTGGGCCTGGTTATTCCTTGGATGGGAGCTTGCCTGGGAATACCAGGTACTGTAGGCTTGGGAGAAGAAGCTGGCAGCCCACTCCCAAAACAATCAACCATTGAAAACCCTATGAATAGTAGAGAAGCAATGATATAGAGCCCAGCATGGCACAGTGTTGGGTAGTTTCATTTTGTTGTGCATAAGTGTCGCTGTGAGTTGGACCCCGTCTTGATGGTACCTAACAACCACAACCTGTTCCAATAACCAGTTTCTATGGAGCTTGCTGCATCGATTAAAGCCAATAATAGCAAAGAATCAAGCAATTCCATGTTTTCTATTTAGGGTGAGTTGTTTGTGTGCTTCCCATCCACGTTACGCTGATGAGCTCTTCTCTGATGATTTCTGCCATGTACTGAAGTTGCGATTCCCACACATGCTCAGATTTAATATTCTCCCCAAGCCCCTGCCAAGGCCCCCCGTCTACGTGGGATCAGCAGCATGAGAAGAAATCAGGACATCCAGATTTGTGCTAAGATTTCCAACCCCACTGAAGTTTCAGCCGGCTTCCCTTGGATGGTTTGGTTGGTGCAGGTGACACATAATTTTTGCCACTAAGATGCCTGTGTTCTTCATGCCCAAAGGCAGAGTGTATCAAAGGGTATAAACAACTGTTATCTTAAATTACTCATTTTGAAAATGCATATGCAAACAAACACAGATTTTAGGCCTCATCTGGGAGACAAGAACATTGAGCTTCATGTTGCCTTGATTTTATCAGCAATTTGTCAGATGGAGAAAATTAGTGGGACTTAGCAATGGATGGGGAAACAGGGATCTGGGGCTTCCTTACTCTGGCCTATGTTGAATAAATCATTTCCCATCTTTCTGCCTAATTCTTCACCTTTGTAAAGCCAGCCTGCCTTACACTAGCATCCAAATTTATTCTTTTAGTATTTTGAGTGTGCAATACAAGGCTATTGAGAATCCCCTTGGTTTAGGAATAAGTGAAAAGCGTCCTGTCAAACTTTTGGACTAGTCAGGTCTGGAGGTCCTTAGTCAGCTGAAAAGGCAGCCTCTGCTGTGGTCTAGTTCAAAGGGACTTGAGCCAGTGGTTAGGCAACTACAGGAAAAAAATAGATCTGTGCAGTAAATGGCATTTTTGTTGCCACAGTTTATTACCTATCCATACTCATTGCCCCAAATTCATATAAGAGGAAACAGAAAACAAGAAAGAAAGAGTAGGTGAATGGTCCATAGTTCTTGTGATTTCTGCTACTCTGAAAGACACATTCTTCTATCCCAGTCAGTTTATTTGCATGAATCCTGCATCTGGAAATGGTCTCCGTGGGCTAAGAGTTATCTATAGAAGTGCATTTCAGATGTGGCTACAAGAAGATTTCTTCAAAATCAAAGGGGCTTCTGAGGCAATGTTATCTCTGCTTGAAGGTAGAGGCATAATTTCTACCTTGGGGGTACCTATTTTGCAGCGACAGGAATGCATTTATTTAAGTGGAGGACTTGATAAATGCAAAGTTATGCTCAGCCTACTGACAGGCAGCTCCTGTTATTTGATGTGCAGATATATAATGATGTATGTTTAAAGTCCTTTACCCAGCTCCAAAATTCAGGTCACACATGGTTGTTTGGAAACTGGTTGACCATTATGCAGAGTCCCAGGCCCTATGATACAAATTGAGAAGAAAGCAAATAAAAAAGGAGTGTTAAGAAAAAAGAAAAACGGATGATGTACTTTCCCAAGTATATCAGAGGTACTTTGCTTCTTTACGTTGGAAAGCCTCAAGTTTTGCTATGCTTTTGAGCTAGTAAGTCATCCACCCTGTGGAGTTCAGTGTATCGTGAATGATGCTCCATTCCTTCATGGTGTCTGATTACGTGAAGCAGCAAAGCCACTTCATGTAAGCAATAAATACACTTCGCTTCAGACACTCACTCTTGACTTTTAGTGTTTGAGACTGGTCTTTAAATAAAAACAAACTCCCTTAGGAGCCTAATAACCCTGGGAGAAAGTGATTGCAGCATAGGAGGGAGAATTAAAAAACACAACCACAAACTGAGAATTTAGAAATCGAGGCCCCATGTTTTTGGCTGAGCTTCTGGACTCTATTTTGAGCCAAACGTTGCAACACTTAGCGCAGTATAGCTTGTTTTTTTGCCATATCTTAAGGCCTCAGAGCGACCTGGAGGCCGTTGAAGATTATAGATGGAAACGCCTCCCCACCACACTGGTTGGAGGAGACCATAAAAGAAGTGAAAAGTTAATTGGACTCATTGCAAAGATTGTGCTGTGTAAGCACAAGCATTGTCTATTTTAATGCAGGTCTTGGCCAGGGTCCTGTGAACCATTAATTAATATCATGGGTTAGCTGTCAGCAGGTAAACAGGGGTGCTAAATTTCTCCATTCCTCTGCAAAGTTCAAGTGTGCATTAAAAGTCATGTTCCTAACAAAGATCATGAGCATGTAGCCCTGCAGATTTCACTGTTTAGATGGCCCCTCTCTCTCTCTCTCTTTCTCTCTCTCTCTTTCTCTCTGTCCCTCTTTTGGTGGTACTTGGGTTGAAACCCTGGGCATTGCACATACTTAGCAAGTGCTCTACAACTGGGCTGCACCCTCATCCCACTTTAAATTTTTTACTTTGAATCAAGGTCTTGCTAAGTTACACAGGCTGCTTCTGCCCTTGAACTTGCGATCCTCCTGCCTCAGCCTCCCGAGTCACTGGAATGATAGGAGTGCATTGACTTGCCTGGCTGTTTCTCTAACTTTAAATCAAACTAGGTCCCTATGGGGAAAAATCCTGAGTTTTGCAGTTTTCTTAAACTGTTCACTTGCTGGGCATTTGATGGGTTCTTCAGGACTTGTGTCCTTTGGTTTCTGGCATTCAACTTACTCCCTCCTACCTTTGAGGGCTTCTTCAAGGCTAGTTTGGACCATCTGTGCCAAGGGCGTAGGGGAACCAGCAGCTTCTTTTCATAAAGTCTATATGAGTTGCTTCAGATCATCCAGTAGTGGTGAATATCAAGACTTCAAGATTATTTTCACCCCAGGGAATTTCAAAGTGAATGCACCCAAAATATTCTGAAGTCTGAATCCATATCCTAAATCCCCTCAGAAACCCGCTTAACTCCCTGGTGTAGAAAATGGGAATCATGTTAGATTGGGGGACAAGAAGGGTCCACCTCATTAAAATGTACCACTGAAATCTCTATTGTTCCTTCCAGCTCCCCAGTTTATGGGGCTGACATCACCCAGAGATGAGAGAGAAGTTTTCGTGGCACTGTTTCAAAAGCCAAACATCTCTCAGTTAGTCACTAAGTTAATAACAACACAAGAACTGTTAAAGATGTACCAAGCTCGCTGGAACTGGAATTACAACAGAGCAACTTCTCGCTGTGCCCAGGGGGGAAAAGCTGAGCAAACAGGCACTTCCAGCCAGATCGGAATGGGCAGAAATGACACCGAGACAGCCCAGCCAAAGGGCGGCCCAGAAACCCACAAGCCAGGTGGCCGGTGGTCGGATAACACATGTGGGGACCTTCTCTTTCCTGCCTCACAAATCTCTTCTTTCCCCATTCTCTGGCTGGGTTCAATGCCACAGTGGAAGGGCGCGTTCGTACACCTGACTTGGGACTCATCACAGTTTACTTTTGATTTTCTCCCTTATTGATGTCTATGCTAATGGCAGAGTCTCTACCTAGAGTCAAGCTGGACACTAAACAAGATGTCCAACTTATGTTCAACTTGTGTCCTTCAACCTGGCCCTGGTCATGAACTCAGGCTTGCTCACCTCCTATGGGGAAATGTATAGCATCTGCATATCGCACAGCTGTCAATTTTGCAAAAAGCAATTTAAAAATATTAAAGAAAAAGACAAACACCATCTTCATTTTTACTGTTGAAATTTCAAAAACTTCCATGTCAACTCTGTCTGCTGGCTTTTCATATTTTTTTGTAGGAGTTTCTCTGAAAATCTGAGAGATATTTTGTGTTTTCGCAGCTGTATAGGTTTAAGACAGGCTCAGAATCATTTATTGGCATTTCTGACCAAAATTCTTGTTTTTATAGGTGTGTAAATGTGTTATCAAAGACATTTTGCCATTCACCAAAGACTCAAGTTTGTAGGCTTTAGTTAAGGAGAACTGCTACTTTTTAAAAAATTTTATTTCTTCTGCCTTCTTGAAAGAGAAGAAATGATTTTGTTGACAGGTGCTCTGGATTTTGGCACTAAATCTTTGACTAACTTCATTTTGCTTGAGGTTGTTTGTGCTCAAAAGCTAAAATTCCAGCGCTCACGAGGAGACTTTTCTTTTCCTTTCCCCTCCCCTCTGGCGATGGCATGTCTAATGTTTTATGTGAATGCTGCTATTTCTCTTCCATTTCTCCTGAAGCATCCTTTTCATATTGGCTCAGATTTCTCTGACCAAACATACACAGTGACTCCAAAACCTGGTTCTGTGACTGAATTAGGAGGGGGAAGGCTTCTGGATCTCCGGATGGGGACCTAGTCATCTGTATTTTAGAATCTCACTGCATGAGGCTGGTGCTAAGCCAGTTTGGGAACCACCGATATCAAGTAGGTGTGTATGTGTAAGAAGTAGGTGTGTATGTGTAAGAAGCTAGGTGGGATGGGCAAAGGGGTCCTTGGAGTCCCCCTTTCAATGAAAGGCAGGTCTAATCAATTGTTCACTTATATGTAGTTTAAACAGGTATCTATGGAATATGGGCTGTGTGTGAGCCTCATGCCAGGCGTTTGGGTGCTGAAATGAATAAGATGCCTTTCCACTATTGATGTTGAGTGAGACAGACAGACACATCGGGTGTCCTGTGGTTGTGCTGAGACAGAGTGATGCAGCGTGTGTCAGGAAAAGCCTGAGTTGAACTCAGGGCTTCAGAGCAGGCTTTCTGAAGACGAACCCACTTCTCGTGATCATGAAAGGCAGCAGGAGCTTGTGGGTGGGAGAAGCCGGGGGGGGGGGGCGGTTAATTTTGGCAAGAGGGAAACATGAGGGGCAGCGAAATCAGTGGGGAACAAGTGCGGGGGATGGGTGTTGCTTTCCAAGTTTCCCATAGTCCATCAGGTCAGATGGCGGCGTAGCTCTTCGGGGAATGGTGATCTCCTTATCTCCCCATGTTCCCAGAGACTTGGAGCATTAGATGACATCAGTGCATGAGGAGAAACGGAAGTCATGAGCTGCCTTCCTGAGAGAAGTAACGAGTGTGGAAAATAACAAGTTATTGTACTGAAGCAGGGTCTCTCCTTGTGTCCTTTAGAATTGAGGCTACCATTATTTTCTGACTGTGACTGGGGTTCTAGAAGGACAGATAGATAAGTTGTGCATGAGATAATGAGTCCCAATCTTAGAGCTCAGCCTATGGCCCCAGGCCTCTGCCTTTTTACAGATTTGCTAAGTATCACATTCCCTGTGTATAAGACCTTTCTGCTTAACCCATTATTCTGGTTGTTGCATTGAATCTCTACTAATTTAACCTTCTGCAAAAGACCCTCCTATGCATTACTTCATCTCATATATTGCACAAGTAGTTACTGAATACTTACTGTGTATGGGTAACTTTGCTATGTACCTGGACAGGAAGATGAAGAAGACAGAGTTCCTGGCCTCAGGGACCTTATAGTCTGCTTTGAGATATAGCCCAGCAAAGAGAAAATAGTAGTAAGGGATTGGAGGTGTCCTTATGGTGGTGGTGGTAGTTTTTAGGTGCCATCGAGTGGGTTCTGATTCATAGCAACCCTCATAGGGTTTTCAATGGCTCATTGTTTTAAGAATTTCTTAGGGAGTGGATTGCCATATCCTTCTCCCGTTTTTGTGGTACTGGGGATTGAACCTGGGTCCTCAGAGAATACAGAGCAGCAATCTATCAATTGAGCTAAATGTGACCCAGGTGGAGAGAGGAAGTGTTCAAAGAGTCCTACAGGGGGTGGAACATAACACTCAAAATATTCTTCAAAAGCAACTGGTGCATGACAGGAACTTGGGAGAGAGTTGTTGAATGAACAGCTCTTTGAGATAGGCAGAGAAGCAACATTACTGTCTCCATTTTGTGGAGGAGGAAGTGTCATTTAGAAGACTTGTCCAGTTGGGGTGGGACACAACAGAGATATACTTCGGTTCTTAGGTTACAATATCCTAGTTATGCCTGGGCTGGGATTTATCTCAGTAGTAGAGTGCCACTCTATAGTCTCAGAGGTCCTGAGTTTGATTCTCAGCACCTCAAGAATGGGAGAAGGACGTGGCAATCCACTCCCAAGGCAATCCAGTGACAATCAGCCATTGAAAACCTGATGAGGGTCGCTATGAGTTGGACACGACTTGACAGCACCTAACGACAACAAAAAAAGTTATGCCCAGGACTCAGTTGGGCTGGTCCCACCTAGAAGTGGGTTAATGTCCCTTCCAAGTTTGTAGCTACTTTGCTATGAAGATTTTCCCTTCTGAATTCACTAGTGGAGGAAAGAGCCAGCACAGTGCATCAGAAAGGGCACAGGTGTTGAGATCAACTGTGTGAGAAGCCTGACTGTCAGGAGCTGTCCCATGACTTCAGTCCAGTTGTTAAAACTTGCTGTCCCTCCGTGCTGTCATCTGTATTAAGGAGGATAATAATGTCACATCATGACAAAGAAGTAGGACAAGTTATGGAGAATACCTGGCACAGAGTAGCCACTCAGTACTTGGTTACTGTGGTGAGATGATGAATATCATGGTTGGGAAATACTTGGTGAGGAAGAGGAAACCAACTCAGAGAAAGTGGCTGGAGAGCAGGATCAGTGTGAAGGGTTGGAAGGAGCTGGGGATGGTCACGTTCAATACTAGAGATTTTTACATAGACTCACGGGGTGCTAGAATCGAAAGACACATTAGATACTATCTCACTTTGTTGCTGTTGTTGTTTTTAGGTGCTGTCGAGTTGGTATCCAACTCAGCGACCCTGAGTACAACAGATGAAACACTGTTGTCAGTGTTTCTCTGTGATTCATAGGGTTTTCAATGGCTGATTGTTTTTTGGGAGTGGGTTGCTGGGTCCTTCTCCCAAGCCTGTAGAAACTGGTGTTCCCAGGTGGCCTCCTATCCAAGTACTAACCAGGTCTGACCCTGCTTAGTTTCTGAGATCTGATGGGATCGGATGCCACAGTGTTAAGGCTTCAGGCCACCATCTCACTGTCATCCTGCATTTACCATCCGGCATAGTCAAAGACTAACTTGTCCCTCAGATAACCCCCAAACTCATTACCTTTTCTTTGGGAACTCTAAGTGACACGCTCAGGTTTAATCAGAGAAAATAGAAATGATTTTTTTCCAAAACAGTATAATAGCCATCAATTTTCATGGGACACTATCATAAATAACCCTATGTACACCAAATGAAGTCCAGTGATGGCTCAATGTTTTTAAGCCTTTACAGAATGTAAGTTATAGCTGGGCATGGTGGTGTGCACCTGTAATTCCAGCACTCAGGAAGCAGACGCAGGAAGATTGAGAATGCAAGGCCAGCCTGGGCTACATAGTGAGACCCTGTCTCAATCCCCCGCCATAAGTTATAACAAAGATACAAAAGCTATATAGAAGTGTATTTATTTTGTGACAAGTGAATTACAAACTGTCCCCCTTCATAACCACGCTGGGTTCAGAAAGCGATCTTGGCCAGTCGCCCCAGGAGCTTCCCATCCCCCGCAATGGAACCATTAATTCCATCTTGTATGGCAATTATTTCTGTGCTTTTCTTTTCTATATAGTTTTATCACCCAAATGTGCTCCCTTAATGATCAAACTGAAGTTTTGCATTGCTTGTTAAAAAAGTGCATATATATATAATATGTATATATGTACACACACATGTATATACTTATATATGTCTTTTAAACTGTGGGGGACTTAAGAACTCCTTGAGACTGCTTTTTTGCCCCCACCCCCAGGAACAGAGTGACACTGGTGCACAGACCCTGGCCCCGTGATGGTGTGGTTCATGCTGTGAGAAAAGATCAGGCTGGGATGCAGAACAGAGAGGATGGGGAAGGGGTGTCTCCCAGCAGGCAGGAGGGGTGTGAGCAGCTTTCCCACTACTTTTGTCCCCACTCTCCTGCTGGCCCCCATCTGCCCTCAGTGGGCCATTGAAGGCAGAGGAGAGGAGCTTGTGGACCCGGCTAGGCAGACAGGTGCTGGCAGGGCCCCGGGGAAGCCCAGGGAGAATGCTTTCGGTCTGTCTCAACCCTGCAACTCCCAACCACAGCGCCTTTAGGCTGAGGGTGGAGGGCCGGCCCTCACCTTTCCTGTTGAAGAAAGGACTAGAAAACATAAGAGAGAGTGAGAGAGAGAGAAAAAAAAAGTCCAACCAAATACAAGGAAACGAAAACAAAAACAAATGACCTTTTCTGGAGGGACCCTGAGAAAAGTTCAGGGGGCTGGAAGTGAGAACTGGATCTATAAAAGGGCAATAAAGAGAAAGTTCTGCTCTCCTGGCTGAGCATGCTAAGTTCAAAGCTCATTTTATTTTATTTTTTTCCTTAAAAAATAAAAATCACGTTTCTGGCTGCAACTCAGCTGCGTGGCACAGAAAGGGAGCCGGTGCAAATCTGAGCGGGAAAAGGAAAGCGCCGCTCTGAATCCCAGGCTTGTATTCTCTCTGTGTGGGCAGAAGGCTTTATTACAATTATTTTTTTTTATTTCATACATCATTAAAGTGCTTTTGGCATTTCCCCTAAGTCAGTGTGCTTTAAAAAAGTAACGAGGAAGGAAAACGCTAAAGAAAAACACAGATCTGATTATTTGCAAGCAAGGTGCTGGGAAGAACCAGGGCCAGCCACTTTCTCTGTCCCTCCTTTTTTTTGGAGGTATGGTCCCCTCGACATAGAGGGCTTCACTTTTCCCCAGAAGTGAGAGCCTTTCAGTGCGTAATTGTGAGTCAGAGAAAGCTTGTGATTCTGAGAGCACAGCCTTTCTGTGGCCTTGGGCAAGGTGCTTAACCTCTGGGTGCCTCAGTTTCCCCCTTTGCAAAATGGGGATAATGATACTTAATTACTTCACCATGCTGAGGTAAGGATTAATTAGTTGATGTTTGTAAATGGCTTTGAAGCTAGAAAATGCTACAACAGAGCTAAGCATTATTATTAATAATACATTTCAACGGAGTTAATGATTGCATTTACCGTCTCAAATTTCCCTGGCAGTTTCAGCTGGTGAACTTATTTTTCGGCTTCACTCATTAAAAAGAAATAATAAGGGCACTGCTGGCAGAGAAGGGCTCTGGTCTTCACTGCAGGGATGGATCTCTATCTGCCCTGGGTGAAGGGGCAGTTCTCCCAGGAGCATCAGCGGAAGGTTCTGTCAAATGGCAGATGGGACAGAGGGTGCTATGACTACAGAGCAGCTCTGAAAATGAAGAGCGTGCTGGTCAAAAATGTACAAGATGAGAACTGAGCAGCTCTGGGAGATAACCACTTTCCAGAATTGATTCAATCCCTATGGTCTGGACCTAACCACAGAGGACTTTATCTGTTGTCTGCCTTGGGTTGTTTTTTCTCTTAGGTCCCTTTTTCCGGCCCCCACCCCTTCCTGTGCTGGGTCACTTCAGGGTGTGTTGGTGTGTGTGTGGTACGTGTGCATTTAAGATCTCTTGTGAGATCCATGTTCATCTCTTCCTTTCCTTTGTGTCAACTCAAAGAAGCATTTCTGCATCATTTAACTATGACCCATCAAAATGAGATGAAAATTTCAGTGCAATGATATCACGACAGAGCCCTTGGTACATAGCAGAAGTTCAAGATATATTTGTCTATTAGAACCAGGTGTTGGAGATTTCCTGAATTCCTCATGTTGAGCACCTAGAAAAATGATGTCATAACTTCATAGTCTGTGATGTACAGCCTCAGTGGAAACTGATCCTCCTGACTCGTGTTTGGTTTGGTATTGGTCCTTTTTGTGTGACCATATCAAAATACTCGAGGCTAGGTACTTTATAAAGAAAAGAGGTTTATTTAGCTCAGAGCCCTTCAAGTTCAAGGTCATGGCCCCACCATCAGTCTGGCTCTGGTGAAGGTTCCATACTGAAGAGAGATAGATACATACACCACGTTGAGAGACAGGAAGCCAGAGAATAGTGAGGGGCCAAGTGTCTTCTCTGTATGACACCCACTTGTGAGAACTAACTGATGGTCCCATGAGAACTACATTAATCCCTTCTGAAAAGTATACCCTCTGTGATCCAACAACCTTCCACTAGGCCCCACCTCTTAAAGGTCACACCATGTCTTAACACTAAAGACTAAGCTTCCGACACACAGGACTTTGGGGGACAGATGCAAACTATAGACAAACCATAGCAATGGTTTTCCCAAAGGGGTGCTGTATGTTGTTATTATCTAATTGTATTCTCATTCAGCGATTCTCAGAGTGAGATGCCCAGACCAGGACCATCAACATCACCCAAGAGCTGTTTAGAAATGTAGAATCTCAGGCCTCAGGTTTGATAATCATAGAATTAGTTCATTTCCCTCTTGACCAGTGACAAAATCTATTGTCGCTAGCCACGTAGTTGAGCAATAGATCCAGAAAGCATATGCCACAATTTAGGACCTGTAGACTGGTAGTAAAATTTGGCCTGGAACATTTCAATGATCTTCTTGCAATTGGTGGGAAACTGAAATGGAAGACTTAGCCTGTTTACTGAGCATGATCTTCCCAGAACTCCTACCTATGTGTCCTGATCCTGGGACATCTGCCTAACCCCCTCCAAATCCTTTCCTCTGAATTCCTCTTTACCCCTGTGCTGCTCAGAACAACACTTACGCATATCCAGCAGCATAAAGTTGCTGTCATTTGATGCTGCCCTAGACATCTCAAGTCAGTTGCATGACCCACGGGGAACACTCCAGGTCTTCATATTTTTGGCTTCTTGCTGCAGCTCGCATGGGAATCTGTGCTCCCTGGCATTTCATGGGAGATTTGTAAAGCCCTATGAACTGGGGTTGTTGTTAGGTGCCATCGAGTCGGTATCCAACTCATAGTGCCCCTCATAGGGTTTTCAATGGCTGTTTCGGGATTGCCTTGGGAGTGGATTGCCAGGTCTTTCTTCCACTTTTGTGGTGCTGGGAATTGAACTTGGGACCTCAGAGACTGCAGCGCAGTGCTCTACCAACTGAGCCAAAGGAAGGGCTGGGATTTAGCTCAGTTGGTAGGGCACTGCGCTGCAGTCTCTGAGGTCCCGAGCTCAATTCCCAGCACTGCAAAAATGGGAGAAGGACCTGGCAATCCACTCCCAAGGCAATCCCGAAATAGTCAGCCATTGAAAACCCTATGAGGGTCACTATGAGTCGGATACAGACTCAACGGCACCTAACAACAACAACAACAATGAACTGGGGTGTGCATTCTTTTCCCAATACAGAGGTGCTCAGGATCAGGATGTGGTAAGGATAGGTTCAGGTATTGTGGATGCTCCTCTGTGCCTTGTTGTTGTTGTTGTTGTTGTTAGGTACCATCGAGTCAGTGTTCAACTCATAGCGACCCCATGTCCAACAGGTGAAACACTGTTCTCAGCGCTTCTCTGCTATTCGTAGGGTTTTCAATGCGGATTGATTTTTGGTAATGGGTTGCCGGGTCCTTCTCCCAAGCCTACAGCATCTGTTGTTCCCAGGCAGTCTCCTGTCCAAGTACTAACCAGGCCCAACCCTGCTTAGCTTCTGAGATCTGACTGGATTGGATGCCACAGTGCTATGGCTGCAGGCCCTCTGTGCTTTAGGCAAGCATACTTGGCTGTTGAATGTAAGTTTATTATCCCCTGCTTGACCAGAACTTTGCAAGGACACAATTTTATGGTCATCCAGCACACTTTGAAATATGAACTTATTATTCTTTTTAAAAGGCAGCGATTGGCCAGAAGAGGCGGCACATCCTTGTAATCTCAGTGACTTGGCACACTGAGGCAGGAGGATTGCGAATTTGAGGCCAGAGGCAGCCTGAATAAGTTAGAAAGACCCTGACTTAACATAAAAAATGGGCTGGGGGTACAGCCCAGTGATAGAGCACTGGCAAAGTATGTCTGAGGCCCTGGGTTCAACACTCAAGTACAGAAAAAAGAAAAAATAAGGCAATGATTACTAAATAGCAGGGACCAGGAAAGTTTCCGTTTGTAAATTTATTTATTTTTGCACTCCTGGAGCTTGAACCCAGAACCTCGCACATGTGAGGCAAGTGCTGTACCACTGAGCTGCACCCCAGCCCCATTTTCATTTCTCATTTTGGGATGTGGTCTCACTAATTTGCGTAGTTTGCTTCTGGCCTCAAACTCATGGTTCTCCCGCCTCAGCCTCCCAAAATCCCTGGGATTCATGTGCCACAGTGCCAGGCTAAGGTTTCTTGATATTGAATCCCCTTTGCAACTCTGACATTGACATAGCCCCAGTTTTGTTATCCTTGTATCTGAGTTCTGCATCAAGCTGTCAGTCAACAGAGATTTGTCGAATGCTCTCTACATGCTCAGATTTTCTGCGTCTTAACTTCGCTGGCAACTAGAAGCTCTCAGCTGGAGTTTTGTGTCCTTCACTTTGGGAAAGGCTGTGATTTAATTGTGAGAACCCTTGGTTCCCTTCAGCAGATTGTGGAGTTGATTTGAGCAATTTGACTTTGAGTAATTGAAGCCTTAGGGCTTGATACTGCCCTTTGAGAACGATAAATGTGACAGGGCTGGCTCCCTCTGCCCGGTATCTCCCCGTCTGCAGGACTTTCAGGTGCCCCACAATCTTGAACTGATATCCCAAGGATAATAGTAATTAGAGTCTTCAAAGCACTTGGCAAACATTCATTAGCAGCTCTTAGGGAAGAAGAGAGAGAGAAAAAAAGAAACAAATGACACGGGATCATTCCCATTTTGCAGACGTGGGAATCAAGGCAGAAAGGTCAATGCCTTGCCTAAAACCATGTTCTGAAAACTGAATTTAAAAAGGAAATGGTTTACTTTCCATTAATATGGGAAAGTCTTTAGAAAGATGCAACTTTTCATTATGCACCAGGGTTTCTCAACCTTTATAACATGGACACTTTGGGTCAGAAAATTCTTTAGGGGTGTGTGTGAGTTTGGGGGACTGTCTTGGACACTTGAGGATGTTTAATAGCATCTCTGGTCTTGACCCACTGGATACCAGGAGTGGCCCTCTGACCCCAGTTGTGACAAAAGAAAATGTCTCCAGATATCACTAAATGTCGCCTGAGTGGCAAAATGTTCAGTTGCAAGTTACTCTTTAATACTAATATATGACCTTAATTTTTTTTTTATGGTAAGCTCCTTATTCTCCTTATAATTTCCTGAGCATTGACATTTATTAACCAAATAAAAACATCATTTTGTGAAGAGCTCACTTCCTCGGTGAGATGCTCGAGCAGAGGCAAAATAGGTAAGAGAAGGTTTCAAACAGAAAAGTCTACAGAATCTCCCAGGAGTGTACTTAGAGTTAGGACTGAGAAGCATTCACTACCATATCCCCCCACTAAAGGGTAGCTTCATGATTTTGGACACCTCAGTACCTATGAGAGATGTTAAGAATCTTTGTCCTCTGGGCATGAATCCACTCCATCTCTATCTGGGCTTTGGAACTTTGTATCCCCAGAAGGATGAACATCCTGGGTGGTAAGTCTTCTTCCTTCCTCTGGGATAAGACCTGTATCAAAAAGTCTCATCACCTCCTGGTGGCTGAGATTCAGAAACAAGCCACCTAGGCCTGTCCAGGGCTAGCCTGGGATGGGAGCCATTGCCTATCAAGAGGTGAAAGGAGGTTATCTCTCTCACTGCTGTGGGCGGGAAGGGCTGGTTGGCATTCAGATGGGAGAGTTAAGGCAGATGCATGTGAGAATGCCTGGGCTTGTCTCTGGCAAACCCTGAGGTACCAACCGAGGAGTTGATAGGTAACCTGCTGCTTAGCACAGAGTGACATTTTCCTGGGGAGACTCTGTGGGTAAGAAGTAGCTTGGCAAAGCAGGGGGCTTTCTCATGAGGTCAGAAAGATGACAGTGTCCCAGGATGGGCTGTGGGGGAACCCATCTGCCCAGGTGTTTCTCTCTCTTCTCACTGGGCCACTTCCTCCGCCAGGTCTGCAGTATAGACGAAACCCACTCAGGAGACCCCATTATTCAGTTCAAGGTCAATTCCTGGCCAAGACTGGCTTCTGTGTGGGCATGGGAGCCCATGGGTATTTCTTTTCTTTTTTGTCTTTTTTCGTCTTTACAGAAAGGCAAGGGTGACTTGTCCTCTTCAGGTCTTTTCTCTTGGAGAGAAGATGTTGTCAGAGTCTGAGCTTCAGAAACTAAAAGCACAGAGGACTTTGTCATCCTTGGGGTGGGGATGAGGGATAAAGCATGAGGTACACTCGATTTCTCAGCTCAGCACGAAACCACCCAGAATACTACAAATGGTATCTAACCTGCCCTCCCCAGGTGCCTAGCAGATAGACCACATGTGTCCAATTTGTAGACTTGGACTATTCAATTAAAATAAAGCAAAGAATCACACTAAGGGGGGGGGAGGGTGGGAGGGAGAGAGAGAGAGAGAGAGAGAGAGAGAGAGAAACAGAGAGAGAGAGGGAGGATGTAAGTGACATGAAGTAAACTGTCCACGTTTAAATGTGGAATGTGACGTTCTGACAACTTTGGACACCCATGAAACCATTGTCACCATCAAGATAGTGTACTCATCCCACCCCCATCCAGCTTTCCTCACCTCCCTTTGGAATCCCTTCTTCCTTCTTTCATCCCACTCATCCCCAGGTAACCAGGGATCTGTTTTCTGTCACTATAGATTAGTTTCTGGAGTTTTGTGAGCCAATGTTATATTCTTTTGTCTGGCTTTTCTCAGTGCAATGCTTCTGAGATATATCAGTATACTATTTACCAAAAGTTCATTCTTATTTAGGGTTGAGTGATGTTCCATGATGTGGATATACCACAATATTTTAATCCATTCATTTGGGCATGGCTATTTGAGTTGTTTCTCAATGTTAGCTGTTGCTATGGACATTCTATGCTATGGAATAAAGTTGCTATGGACATTCATGTACATGTCTTTATATATTCCTATGTTTTCATTTGGATAAATGGTTTTATTTGGGTGCATATCTAGGAGTGGAATAGATGGATCAGAAGGGAGAGGTATATTTAACTTTGCAAGAAACTGCCATACTACCTTCCCAAGTGAGTGTACCATTTTATATTCAGGAGGGGGTGTCTTAATTTTTTTTGGAGGGGAAAGTATCAGAGATTCCAACATTGTTGACTATCCACAAAATAACCAAAATAACTGGTTGAACTGGTGTGCAAATCTGCTATCAGCCTCTATCTGGGAGTTCATAAATAATATCTATTTGAAGCAACTAGGTGACTAGCCAAATTTCCAACTTGTTTTGGATTTAGGAGGGAATGTATCTTCTGGTACCTATTTCTGCCAGAGAAATGGTTATAGTAATCAGTGAATACCTCTAAAACAGGCTAGGATTTAGCTCAGTTGGTAAAGCACCGCCCTGAAGTATTTGACGTCCCAGGTTTGATTCCCAGCACCACAAAAATGGGAGAAGGATGTGACAATCCACTCCCTTGGCAATCCCGAAACAATCAGCCATTGAAAACCCCATGAGGGTCATTATGAGTCGGATACAACTCGATAGCACCTAACAACAACAACAACAACAACCCCTAAAACTTCTCTGAGTGAGCTATCCTTTCTAGTTTTTGGTCCCTATAGATTAGTTTCTGGAGTTTTGTGAACCAATATTGGCAATTTTGAGGGTAGAGAGATGATTACTTCCTTATTTGAAACATGGAATTTAACCTCACTGGATTATTCAGGCTCAAGTCAGTATATTGGTTAATGTCCTCAATTTCATATGGAACATTAGAACTCTGACACCAGAAAACACGCCCCCCACACACACCCCACACACAAATCATGACTCAGCCTCAATAAAGGTATATTTTCCTAAGTGACATGAGTATGACTTTCTTCACATTTCAAAGTGAATGGATAATTGCAAATCCTCTCTTCGTCCTGGTATTGTATAAATCAAGCCTCAGAACAAAATGATAACTGTGCTACTGTTTGTGTCTCATTGATCTGTAGCCATGTTTGACTGAAGCTCAGTGTCCTAGAGGGCTTAGGAAGGGCATCATGATTGCCTCTAAATGTACCATATGCTCTCTTCACGAGTCACAGGGCAAGCAAAGTCACTTGGGAGGTCAGCAAAGGCTTCCAGGTGTTAACAGAAGACTGTCCATCCTCCCATGTCATGCAGGAAGAGCAG
Organism: Pedetes capensis; assembly: GCA_007922755.1. NCBI lineage: Eukaryota > Metazoa > Chordata > Mammalia > Rodentia > Pedetidae > Pedetes > Pedetes capensis. The sequence continues at coordinate 12,875 of VMDO01013019.1, read as the reverse complement.
AAGGGGAACTCAGCTGTTGTTCTGTGCTTCTCAAGGAAAAGAAGAAAGAAGTAGAATTCTTCTGCCAACCCTGAACCAATATTTTGGCTTAGCTCTTGATTCAGAGTGGCACAGGAACCAGATTTTAGATAAAGAGACGTTTCTGTTACTTTGCAAGGCAGGAAATGGGTTTTTGGTCCAGGGATTCCTCTTCTGAGTGTGTGGGTGGCATGACTTCCTGTTTCTTTCTCTTTTTTTTTCTTTCTTTCTTTCTTCTTTTCTTTAAGTTTTTATGTTTAGAAAACATATTAAATGCCCTGAATTTTTTTCATGAGTTCCAATATATAAATCAAAATTAAATTTTATTTTCTGAGTCTTGGGAAGAACACTTTGAATCTGCTCTCTGCTTAGCATGTCAAGTATTATGAAGCAAAATTCTCTTTCCTTGGCAAAGATTAATATTGTCAGGTCATTCAATTTAGATGGCCGTTCTAACTGGCTGCTAAAATAAACATACAGTTTGACAGCTGTGTTTTATTTTTTACTAATTCCATGAAGAGAGATAAGTGATAGATATCAAGCCATCATATTATTATTACCATTATTAAATAAAGTTTTTCCATTTTTCATTCTACAAGAGCCACTGGATTATGTCTTTAAAACACTGTGTGTGTGTGTGTGTGTGCGTGTGTGTAGAAGCATTATTTTGATTTCTTTCTTTTTTAAAGGGAAAAAATAATTCTTACCTAACTTTTAATGTAATAATTGTGAGTCGGGAGATTCATGTAATACTATAGTTCTTATCGTGTGTAGAGGGCTGGGGATGGAGCTCAGTGGCAGAGCATTGGCCAAGCATTATCTGAGGTTCTGAGTTTGATTCCCAGTACTTATAAACAAACAAACAGAGAAACAAACAATCCTGCCTCAGACCTCTGAGCCCCACCCCAATAAGGTCTGATTCAGTAGCTCTGGGTGGGGACTGATCATTTGCATTTCTAACAGATGTTGCTGCTCTGAGGGACCCCTTGAGGAAGTGCTAGTATACGGTAAAGACAATCACACTGAGTGTCAGGCATTCTAGGTTCTAGACTCCTTGTTGTGTTGTTAGGTGCCATCAAGTCAGTATCCAACTCAAAATGACCTTATGTGCAACAGGCAAAACAGTATTATTAGTGCTTCTCTGCTATTCATAGAGTTTTCAGTGGCTGATTGTTTTTTGGCAGTCCTGCAGCCTTTTACAGCTTTATTCTCATGGTTTTTCATTGGCAAATCACTTTATTCCACAAGCCACCATATCTGTTATTTTTGTTAGGTGCCATCAAGTCAGTGTCTGACTCATAGAGACCCTATGTACAAGAGGCAAAACACTATTGTCAGTGCTTTTCTGCTATTCATAGGGTTTTTAATGGCAGATTGATTTTTGGGAGTGTGTTGCCGGGTCCATCTCCCAAGCCTACAGCACCTGGTGTTCCCAGGTGGTCTCTCTTCCAAGCACTAACCAGGCCCGACCCTGCTTAGCTTCTGAGATCTGATGGGATTGGATGCCAAGGTGCTACAGCTGCAGGCTCTAGACTCCTAGGGCAGTGAAATTTTATTTATTTATTTAGCAGTACTAGAAGATGAACTCAGGCCTCTACCACTGAGCTGCAGCCCCAGCCCCTTTTTACATTTTTTTATCCTTGAGACAGGGTTTTGCTAAGTTATGCAGGCTGCCTCTGGTCTGCAGCTCATGATCCTCTTGCCTCTGCCTCCTGAATTGCTGGGATTACAGGCGTGAGCCACTGTGCCTAGATGGACTGAAATTTTGATGATTCCTTGGATGTTATTGAGCCCAGGGGCCAGGAGGAAAATTTCTGTAGAGAGCCAGATAGTAAATATCATAAGCTCTGCTGGCCACACAGTTTCTGTTGCAAGTGCTCCGGTACCCATTCGGCTCTGTTGCAGTTTGAAAGCAGCCAGAGACATTTGCAAACAAGTGAGTGTGGCTGTGTTCTTATAAAACTTTATTTATTCAGAGTGGCAGCAAATAGGTGCCTCCCATGCCGTTTGCCACCCCTTGATCTAGTCTAAGCTTTCACTTTGCAGATGAGGAAACTGACTTCCAGAGAGGTTAATCGATGATGACAATCACACAGGTGGTTAAGTGCATGTCATTCACCACCAAGCAGCTAGCTGACTTGAGGTATGATGCTTTACCCTATCATCTGTACATAAGGTGTGTTTGTTGTCCGTATTAGTTTGCTAAGGCTGCTATAACAGGATATCTTACAGTGGGTGGCTTAAATGATAGAAATCTATTTTCTTAGAGTTCTGGAGGCTGGAAGTCGCAGATTCAAGTGTCAGCAGGTTGGCTTCTTTCGAGGCTTCTCTCCTTGGCTGGTGGATGGCCACCTTCTTATTGTGTCCTTTTGTGACCATTTCTTCCCAGTGACCTGTGTCACCTCCCCAGTGTTGCTTCCTCTTTTCATAAGGATTCCAGTCAGATAGGACTTGGGCTCATCCTAATGGCTTCATTTTAACTTAATTGCCCCTCTATAACCTGTGACTCCAAGTACAGTCACATTCTGAGGAAGAGCTGGGGTTGGGCTTTCAACATATGAATCACAGGTGAGATTCAGCCCATAGGATTATCTATTGCTATATAATAAATTACTCCAAAACTTAGTGGCTTAAAATGATAAACTGTCTTGTGTCATCGTTTGTTTCTGTGGGTCTTGCGTGCAGGAGAGGCTTGGGCTCACTCTTGTGTTTGCAATACAGCCATCCATCGGGGCTGTGGTGTCATCTAAAGGATCAGCTGGGGAAGGGTCCAAGTTTATTCATGTGGGTTTTGGGAGGATTCTGTTCTTTGTGGGTGTTGGACAGTGTCTCAGGTCCCTGGCGGCTGCTGGTGGAGGTCCCCCTCAGTTCCTTGTCGCTGGCCTCTCCACAGGATACATGACTGGCAGCTGTTCCCTCAGAGAGAGGAGGACAGTGAGATGGGGGTGGGTGGGAGAACAAGGCTTCATCTCCTCTAACCTCAGGAGTGGCAGTCCATCATTTTTGCCACATTCTATTGGTTGGAAGTCAGCCACTGCTGCAGCCCAGATTGCACAAGTGTGTTGCTACAGATTGTGTCTGGAATGTCCCCCAAAGGCCCAGGTGTTAAAGGTGTGGTCCTCGACCCATGGGACTAGGGGAGGTGGTGGAACCTTTAGGAAGTGGGGCCCGGGAGCCATGTCAGGTCCTTGGGACTGTGCTCTCCAAGGGGATTGTGCCACCCTAGTCTCTTCTTCTCTTTTGGGTCCCAGCCATACCATGAATGGTTCTACTCCTCCATTCACTCCATTCACTCCCTGCCATAATGTACTGCGCTGCCTCGCCACAGGTCCCAAAGCAATGGCACCAACTGGCTGGAACTTCCGAAGCTGTGAGCTGAAATAACCCTTTTCATTTTATAGGTTGATTGTCTCCAGTGTGTGTCACAGTAATGGGAAACCAGCTAACAGAGGTGTGAATCCAAAGCAGCCAGGAATCACGTTGGAGGTTAGTGACAGAGAAAGCCAGCCACATGATCTCGTTCTCCCCTGGGCATTTATTTATTTATTTATTTGCTTATTTTTGAGACAGAGTCTCACTCTGTGGCCCAGACTTTCCTCAAATGCCTGATCTTCCTGTCTGTACTTCCCATCTGCTGAGATTACAGCATGTGCCAACATGCCCAGCTTCTTCTGGCCTTAAAATTCAAAATGTTATGTTTTCTCAGGTTCTTTTAGCCATGTGATAGCTTGCTTTTCCTTTTTATTTGTCTTTTAAAGCCTATTTTAAGTTTAGCAAACTTTATTGTTTCCACTATGTCTAATCAGCCTGTGAAGCATGGAGACGATATCTAGTAGTCAGTTCTGAAGATTTGGCAGTTCTGGATTTGTGGCTTTCATCAGTCTGGATATGAATTTGAAGGAACTTTAACACTCACATCTCTATGCATGTCAGAGTCTACTCCAAAGATGGCCAAATCAATATATATTCCATCTTTTTCTTTTTCTTTTTCTTTTTGTGCTACTTGGAGGTTGAACCCAGGGCTTCATGCATGCTTTGCAAGTGTCCTACAGCTGAGCTGTGCCTCCCACCTATTGTTTACTTTTTATTTTTATAGTTTCACAGGCTTCCTCTGCCTTGTAACTTGCCATCCTCCTGCCTCAGCCTCCTGAATCGCTGGAATTTCAGGCATGTGCCACCAGGCCCGGCTATCTAGTCCATCTTCCATGCTTTTTTTTTTTTTTTTTTTTTTTTTTTTTTTTTTTTTTTTTTTTTTTTTTTTTTTTTTTAATTTTTCAAGGTGATCTTGACACTCCCCCATCGAGATATTTGTGCTTCTTCCCCTTGAATCTCGGCAGGCCTGGGGCTGTGATGGGATGGGACTTAGAAAGTCAGGTCAGAAAATGCATGTTGTCATCTTCCACAGGTCTGTCCTCCAGCACAGCCATGACAGCAGGAGGCCCAAACCATCTTGTAAAGGAAGAAGGCGTGGAGAAGGCTGAAAGGAGAGGAGCCAAGACTTCCAGCCCAAAGCCAGAGTCAGGTACCAGATGCATGGTTCAGCCAGACTTCAGACAATTCCAAAGCAGCCTTTGAGCTGTCTTGGTAGACAGTGTGCAGAGAGATGAGAGGTTCTCACGGAGTCCTGTCCAAATAATGGATTCGTGTGCAAAATAAATGTGATGGATTGAGCCGCTGAGTTTTGGAGATGTTTCCTGCACAGTGTTAGATAACTGGAACTCCATCCACACATACTTTACGTTTTTATATGATTTGGATCAGAAAGGCTTTTCCATGACATTAAACATTTTTTCACATCTTGTCATATTTTCCCCACGCTTGGATCAGCTCATGTTGCCAAACATCTAATAGATGCTTAGGAGGTAACGTCAAGGACAATCGAGTCTCTGTTCTTATGATCGATGACAACAGCGTATTTTCTCCTTGTTGGCTTCAAGGACTCTCTTGAAGACTTGGACCGATGTGTGTGTTGCACACTGGCCTGTCCTGCTCCACAAGCAAGCTGACCTCTAGTTTCACTTTGTTCCCCCTCTTGAGGTTCTTTGAGCGGTAGTGCTGAATTCCTGGAAATATAAATCAGCTCTAACGTTTTATTTGGGTTCGGTGACTTTGACTCTATCTCTGGGCCTTTAAGAAAAGATGAATTTTGAGCTAGCAGGTAAGGTCGGATATTCATGAAACTTGTGACAAAGAGAGATGGCTACATCAGTGGGAGACAAGTGGGAATTTTAATGCAGAGCTGAAAGAAAGAGAAATTGCTTTGCCTGGTTTGAGATATTCTATGCTTTCTTAATAAGGCCATCAACTTTCAAATCAATGAGGTGTGGTTCAGTGTTATCATTCAATGAACAAATGCCAACAACTCCTCTTTGGTTTTGGGAATACTGCAACTTTGAGGGAGGTGCTGTGCTGAGTGTCTATGACACATTCGGGTGATTATTACTTTCATTCAGTGTTGTTTTGAAGTTCTTCCTACAGCTACTCATTTGGCACAGAAAGCTTGATTGAGCGTCTATTGTCAGGAATTGCTAAGCACGGAGGATAGAAATTAATCACACATAATTCTGTTTTCAAGGAGTTCAAGCTTTTTAGGGGATTAGGAATCTCTCAGGTTCTTTCTTATTTTCAATTGTCTGGCCATTGCCTGATCTCCTGAGATCAGTGCCAAGATTCCTAATTCCTTTCAGGAGACTATGGCTTTTCATGTGCGATGTATTTCTTAACATAAGTGCAATTCAGTTGCAAGTTGGTTCTGAGTTCTAGGCAGTTCATGGGGCATTTATTAATGGTTATCTTCAAGATGGTAACATCTCGAGTTAATGTTCCATTCAAGAGCATAATAGAGCCGGGTGTGGTGGTGCATGCCTATCATACCAGCAGCTTGAGAGGTGGAGGCAGGAGGATGGCAAGCTCAAGGCCAGAGGCAGCCTGTGTAACCCAGTGAGATCCCATCCTGCCTCAACATAAAAAATTAAAAAGGGGCTGGAAGTGCAGTTTAGTGATAGAGTGCTTGCAAAGTATATGCAAGACCCTAGGTTCAGCTCCTCTGTACATACACACACACACACACACACACAGAGAGAGAGAGAGAGAGAGAGAGAGAGAGAGAGAGAGAGAGAGAGAGAGAGAGAGAGGAATATAATTCTGATGTCACTAATTCCTGTTAACTATGTAACTTTGGCCTGACTTCTCACTTGAATCATTAGTCTATTTTGAAGATCATTTCTAGTTCGAGAATTTATTTTTCTAAATTTGGTATCTGAAAATCAAAAATAAAACCCATGGCACTGTGGATAAGTGTCCATGTAGTGTCTCTTAGTCCCCAAATTGGCGTCCTACTGAGAATGGTCTCTGATTGTTATGTTACCTTTCATACCACATGAGAACTTCTTGTGCTGGGCCTTACACCGATTTCACTGTGCAGACCTGGATCATGTGAAAGGTGGCACTATCTGTGGCGGGGGAAGGATTTCTTTTCTTATTTACTTAGTTTTCTTATTTATTTATATTTCATATTTATTCTTATGTATTTGTGTTCTTATTTATTTATATTTATAAATGTTAGTGGGGTACAGCATGGTAAATTATTTGCTATATCCATTATGCAGCTATTAAATCAGTTTTGTTTACTCATTCATCACCTTACAGCTTTTACAGAACAGGATGAATGAAAGAAGAAAAAAGTAGGAATTTTAATTAATATGTGATGACTGTGGTATGAAACCAGGTTCTACCTTCATGGATTTTCTTCTTTTCTCTTTCTCCCCTTTTTTCATATAGGCATATAGGTACATCCTGTATCTTGTGTTTTTCCTCCCCCTCCCCTTGTCCCCTTCCCCAACCTCTGCTCCCACCCACTGATCCCCTCCCCTGTCCCTTCCCGTTGGAAAAGGGTTTGTTATAGGTGCAGCCTGTGAGGTTGTCAGGGAGGGATGTTGTGTGGCTCTTAAGTAGGTTGCAGTGTACTGTGCAGGAGTGTGTGATTGCCAGCTCTGATATTAAATCATTCCCTGTCCAAAGTTGTTGAGATGAAAAAATAATTTATTAGTATTCAACTTTAGATGCCACTCATGGAAAGAATCAGCGATACCTCATTATCAGTGCCATACTCCGTATCATTTCCAGTTCATTCATGTCTGTTCATCAATCACTCACGGGAATGACTTTGGAATACAACCTTTGTGAAATCACTTTAGGTATGATCTACTGGACAATGATAAAATAGGGCAGGTTAAGGAAAGTGGTTCTTTTCTGCTTTGGTAGCTCTTAGTCAGCTGTACCACTGTGGCATCTGATCGTGGCAGATCTGGTTAGTCCTTGGATGGGAGACCACCTGGGAATACCAGGTGCTGTAGTCTTGGGAGAAGGACCTGGCAGCCCATTCCTGAAACAATCAGCCATCGAAAACCCTAGGAATAGCAGAGTAGCACTGACATAGCGCAGGGCATGGCACAATGTTGGGGAGTGTTTCGTCTGTTGTGCATAGGGTCACTATGAGTCAGACCAGACTCAGTGGTACCTAGGAAAAATAAGAAGTCAGCGACCCTAGTCAGTCCACCTTAGTGTGGCATTTTTTGCGTGGTCATTTTAATTTAGTGTTGGCTGTGTCTCATGTGCCAGGCTCTGTGCTTCTTTGGCCAGGAATGATTTCATAGTCATATTTGTGTTTTCAAAGGAGTTCAGTACATAATAATTACTCAGCCATATGTATTTATATATCTCTATATAAGAACATAGGTATTAAATGACTTAACAAACGACTGTATTATAATTATTCATTTGTTAACTATCTGTTGAAAAACAAAGTGTAACTTATTCAACAAATATTTATTGAATATGTGCCATAGGGATGACATGGCTGAAAGTATACAATCTGTAGTAAATGACCTCAGATAATTTGTTAATATCACAGTATCATCAATAGCTGGAAAGTAAATAAAAACCATGGTTATTTACTCCCTCGTATTAAAAATTGCACTTACAGTTGCGTATTCCAATTGCATTTACAGATTAACTGGATGTGATGCAACCTTCTCTTGGTGGTGTGCTACTTTGTCCCAAAGCCAGCTTGCTTTTTGAGAGTAGGGAGTGTCTGTGATTTACTCTGCTCCCTTTCTCCCCTGGTCTACACGGGACCCAGTTGATGAAGTAGGCCATTGATTTTTGAGTTGCTGGCATTTTCTTGATTTCAGAATAGGAAATTGGGTGGGGTTTGGAGGAATCTGTTGCTTTTCTGGTATTTAGAGATTTATCTATGTTTTAAAAATTGCCGCACTAAAGTAGGGTTATAGATTTTGGAAATGGTTTTGGAGCTAACATCTCTGGCATTTCAAAAACACATTTAAATGATATGGTAGACATCAAAAATGGTAGCCAATAGAATGAAGTTGATGCCAAGTAATTTAAGTTGCTCACTAGTTATGTATGTGTGATGTTCTCCATAACTTTGAGACATAGAAATGAAGTGGAGAAGGAATTTATAAGTATGCTTGTAGGGCAAAATGTTCCAAAGCATAAACAAATTGTGTTAGTACAGGACCTTTTCTATCTGTGGTGGTTAATTTTATGCATCACCTCATCTGTGCCACAAGCAAGACAGGATTCTCCAGTTGACTGCCTACATCTGGCTCTCATTGGTTCTTCCGCAGGTGGCCCTTAGACTCGAACTGGAACTATGGCACTCTTGGGTCCCGACTTTGGACTGAAACTGCAGCATGGGCTCTCTTGGGTCTCCAGGCTGATGGCTCACCCTGTACAGATTTGACAGGTTCTATAACCATGTGAGCCAATTCCTTATAATGAATCTCTTTATATAGTTCCTTAAATAAGAGTCTATTCTACAAGTACTACTGGTTTTATTTTTCTGGAGAATCATGACTAATGCATTGCCCGATCTTGTCTGTCTTCAACACTTAAGGGGTTGTTTCTGTGAGTTCCATCACCTCTTAGAAAATGTGAAGGCAGCAGGCATATAGGAAACAGCAGTGTCATTAAGGAGATTCTGTCCATAAGTGGGTCGGAGTTTAGGGGTAAGGTTACAGGGTCCTGAAACATCAAGCAAAGGGAGTATATCTTATAAAGAATAGACAGCATTGGCCAAACTTAATTTCACTTAAACATTTCCCCTTGTGCCACCTTGTTGAGTTGATAAACCCTTGACCCAAGAATTTCTCCATAACAGACTATTTCTGAGGCTTAGAGATGTTCCTATTCTTTGTATGTGCAAATAGTTTACGTACCCATTCTCAGCACTTATGATATGATGATTATCTATCTATTTGCTTTGTCTTATTTCCCCAAGTTCCTCGAAGCCAGTGATGAGTACAGTGCTTCTTACTTACTTGGAACTCAATAAATATGTGTTAAATGAACAAATAAATAAATGTAGGATTTTGGTTTTACCAAACCAATATCCAGGTTGAGGATGTTAAGAAGGAAATCCTGCAAAATCTTTCTTATGATCACATCAAAGACCTTTGAGAATATGGTAGAGTGTTGTCCACTTACCTAAATGAATGACATTGGAAAGTTAAAATAAACTGCTGGTTGAATTTAGTTGACTCCTTGTAAACTAACCACAGGAAAGATGATGGGAATTAGTAAAAATTTTAAGAGATTGATTTAAGAACTTATTATAAAGGGTTACTTCTCTGATCTCAGAAGCATCCTTACATCTATGTTCCCGCTGAGTTTCAGGATCCTTCTGGCCCTGGGTAGACCACAGGGGCCGAGAAGTTTGGGTGGTGGTGGTGTGGCGGACAAGAGGAGCTGGGTGGGAGAGTAGCTGGATCTTTGTATAGTGGCTTTTCCTTCCCAAAGCCAATATGATGATTCTTATTTCGTTTTAAATTTTAGTTCCCAATTATATTGCCTTATCTTGTAGCATGATCATTTGTGCACGTGTGTACATGCGCGCGCGCTTGCGCGCGCGCGCACACACACACACACATACACACACACACACACAAGCTTATATACCAGGGGTTCCAAATATATACATACACATTTTAAGAGATGTTGTCTATGTATTACTTTTCAAAGTTGAATTGCATTATGGTAGCAATGGGTAGTATGACGTTCACTCAAAAGATGGCGTTAATAAAGTGAATGCTAGCGCCACCGTACGACAGGCTGACAGTCAGAGAAAATGGTGGAAGCATGGCTTTTGTCGGAGAAGCAAAAGACAATTTTAAAGTGGTATTTGAAATTCGAGAATGTTGTGGAAGGACAATGACAGTGGAGGTGTGAGTGTGCAACAGAACCTCCAATGTACCTAAAGATTGCATGAGGTTTGAGACTCATGGTACTGTTGCTCAAGCAGTAGTTCTCAATAACCAGAACTGTCTGGACGCTGATGGTAACTGTTTTGAGAATGTTTTGTAGTCGCAGAAGTCAAATGTGACTTGTATTCATCTTTTGTTATCAGTATATATTGAGCATTACAATTTTAACACAGTTTTTCCTTTCTTATAATGTGTATACTCTTTTTGGCATCCTATGTTTATGCCTATATCTGCATATATATGAAAAGAGAGAGAAAGAAAGAAGGGAGGCAGAAGAGAGAGAGAAAACAAAAACACGGGTCACAGAAGAAACCTGTTCTTACCACCTTGATATTTCTCATGCCCCAGAAGAGGACTTTGCTAAATATTCCGAGATGGAGTCACCTCTAATAGTAATAATTTCCACCTGCTGTTGTGTAGTTTCAGATTATGCATACAGGTGGTGGTTTTATTTTTTCCATCTGAGAATCTTAAGGCACCTTAGAAACGTTAATTAGGTCCCAGACCTCTTTGAAGTCGATCCTATCCCCGTGTACACATGATGAAATGCAGGAGGGGAGAGGTTAATTGAGTAAGACCAGGACCACACAGAAATTCCATGAGACAGTCAGGGAGGGGATGGCTTCCCAGTCTGGGGCCCAAACAAGGAAATACTGAGAAGAGATGCCTGTTTGCCAGGTGCTTTAAATTCACCTGGAGTTTCCATCCTCCATTGCATTACACATCAGCTGCCCTCTCCCCTCTTCCCTCCAACACCTAACACAAAGAAAACCTAAATAACGCCTTGGTAATTACCGTCACTCCCAGGGTGTGTTACCCTGGAGCCTGTAGAACTGAAGCGTTCTCTGGAAAGGGCAGTTGGTTATGGGTACTCCTGCCTGTTGGTTCTCAGCCAGCCTGTACATTCTTATTTAGGACTGTTTCCTTTTCCCTACTTCCCTCTAGTTTTTAAAAAATTAGTTCTCCCAGTTATTTTTCTATAATTAAATCCAAGCAGGAGAAGATAAAGTTCACTCAAATTACTCAAAGTTACTCAAGGCAAGGGTTGCTTCTTCCTCCCACTAAAATTGTGCAGAGATTAGTCACTCTGATTCTGAGACAGCAGGAACAGTAGGTATCTGGGTGCAGAAAGGAAGAAAGGGAAGGTTTAGGAGTAACCAACTCTAATGAGCGTGAGGGATGAGGATCTCAACAAAACCATTTTTTATGTGCTTAAATTTCTATTAAACTTTTCAATCAGGTCTCTTTTCTCTGAACCATTCTGATGAAGCAAGTCTGTCTGCATCAGAAGTCTTTGGTTTCGCTAACCTCCTTTACAGGGCCAGCCAGAAGAATGGTTGCTTAGCCAGGGAGGGCAAATATGGAGGGCCTGGAAGGTCTGCAGTGGGGATCTGGAGTTATATTAATAAATAATGGGAGGCTGTGTGGCTTATGTTGGCCCTTTGGAGAGGGACTGTTTTTCTTTTTCTTTCTCTTTTTTAAACTCTTAACCAGAGGTGCTCATGGGAGACTCTTGTGGGTCCCTCTGAGAAAAAGCATCAACACTGATTTCTGAGGGTAGACCAAAACAATCCACAAAAGATAAGAAACTTACTGGGCATCATGGCACACACCTGTAATACCAGTGATTTAGGAGGCGGAGGCAGGACAATTGCAAAATGGAGGCCAGAGACAGCCTGCACAATTCAGTAAGACCTTGTCTCAAAATAAAAAATTAAAGAAAGGGTTGAGGGTGCAGTTTAGTGGTAGAGCACTTGCCCAGCATCCATGAAGCCTTGGGTTCAACCCCTCAGTACTGCAAAATAAATAAGTAAGTAAGTAAGTAAGTAAGTTAAAAAAAAAAAAAAAACTTAAGGAAAGAATCAGTTGGAAGACTCATTAACCAAAGGCACAGAGTCCGGAGCGTTTAGAAGGAAGCGGTATGGCTTCGTGCTTGCTGAGGGCCAGAGCCTGGGGCGTGTGCCTCAGGATGTCACAGGAAAGAGCAGCTGGAGAGTCTGGTTAGACAATTAAAACCCAGGCAGCAGGAAATCGTTTTCAGGAGGGCTTCAAACTCACAAAAAAATTGGGTTCAGGTTTGGTTGCAGATTCCATGTGTTAAAATTTAGATGGTTCCAGTTTGGTTCCGGTTTGGTTCCGGTTTCGGTTCCGGTTTAAATCCTATGTGCAGACAGAAGGGCTTCAAGCCAAACCTGAGTCCTGAACCTGTTTGTGTTCAAGAATTAAAAAAAATAATTTCTGAACCTGAACTTGAACCCAAACCTGAACCGGAACCCAGTGAAAAATTGGGTTTGGGTTCAGCTTTTATTGTTTTATTTTTATTTTTTTAGTCATTAGCTATTTAAAAATTGAAAAGTAAATTGAAGATATTTTATTTGTCTATCTCCACAGAGGATTAGAATTTTAAAGCTGATAATTCCAACTTTTACACCAGTAAAAACAGGTTGAATATCTGTATTCATACTTTATATGTCTTATCAAATTGTTATAAGGCATATCATTTTATGTAGAATTTTGAGATTAAGTGATATTTAACCTTGAAGGTTGTTTTTATATCAGATGACCATTTTTCCA
>VMDO01013018.1:45467-59908 GCA_007922755.1 Pedetes capensis | reverse complement strand
TATAGAAAAATACTATATAGTAAAAGATAGAGAAGACTTGGATGGGAAACTTAGATAGGAAGGGGGGAGGGGGGAAACATAGAGGAGGGTAAGGGGTAACCTATATGAATAATGCTTATCAAATTGCATATATGAAAATTGTCACAACGAAAAGCATGTCAAAATGAATCACATTATGATGTACATTAAAAATTTCTAACAACAAAAAAAATTCAGAATCCTAAGTATTTCTCATCACCTCCCCAATTACCTCTTGATCTAAGCAACCATGGTCACTTGCCTTGTTTTAATAGGCTTCAAATTGGTCTTTCTGTCCCCACCTTTTCCCCTCTTCAATTCAGCCAGACTCACTGAACAATCTAAAATAAATCAGCTCATGATTTACAGGTGTGGTGGTGTATGCCTGTAATCCCAGCAACTCGGGAGGTGGAGGCAGGAGGATCACAAGTTCAAGACCAGAGGCATTCTGCGTAATTTAGCGACACTCTGTCTCAAAAAGTAAAAAAATGGGCTGGGCATGCAGCTCAGTGGTACAGCACTTGCAGAGTATGCAAGCGTGAGGCCCTGGGTTCAATCCCCAGTACCACAAAACAAAATAAATCAGCTCATGAGCTCCTGCTGCTGCAAGCCTCACATGGCCTTCTTTCTCACTCAGAGTAAGCTCACTAATGGCTCACTTGCATGTTCTGTTCTGTTTGCTCTCTGTCCCCAGCTCTTCTTCTCTCCTCATTTCTCCCACTTTATCCACTTGGCCATCCTTACTGTTTTCTAAACCGGCCACATATGTTCCTGTCTTGAGACTTTGCATTTGTTGTTCACGCTACTTAGAATATGCTTCCCCAGGATCTGCACGGCTTGTTTCCTTCTTTCATGTGCCTCTTCCACTACGACCCCCTTAGTGAGGATTCTTAAGCCACTGTGTCTAAAGCTACAACCCCAAATTATTTCTCCTTCCTCTCTCTGTTTCATCTTTCACTTCAGCTCTTAGCACCATCTAACAACTATGTATTTTTTTGTCTTATAAACATTGTCTGTCTCCTTTTCCCAGAATTATAGACTCCAAGAGGACAATGATTTTTGTCTTTTTTTCTTTTTCCTCAGCTCCATTTTTAGTATTAGAATAGTGCCTAGAAAATAGCATGTGGTTAGTGTTTGTAGAGTGATGATATCTGCCTTTACAATTGGGCTGTATATTTACCAGCTGTTTCCTGACATGTGCATATATGTCATATGCTATATGTCTAGGTGGATAAAAAGAAATTCAAAACATGACCTGTGTCTTCAAGTTGCTTATAATTTGGGGTAACAAGATACCTGTGTGTAAAGGTAACGACTGGTATCATCACAAGCTGTCTTAAATACTGTAAAATAGAGGGTACAGTGGTAGGTACTAGGACAAAAAATATTCAGACAGAATTCCTTCTTTCAAGCTCCTTTAGGCTAGTTGTGATGACACAAAGGAAATAAACTATACCCGTGAGCCAATACCAGATAATGCTAGATAGGTGGTGTGGATGCCAACGAGAGGTCCGAAGACAGGAGCTTGTCCACAGAGCCTGCACTAGTGGTCTTCCTGTCCCAGTCTGCTTCTACACTGGGCCTGAAAACTCCACAGATTTCTGAGAGGTGAGATGTAGCTGGAACACAGGGTGGAGGTGTGGAGAAAAGACAGGAGATAAGGCTAGCAAAGGAGGTCCCAGAGAGATGGTGAAGGACTTTGAGTGTCATATTGGAGTTTGGACTTCAGTCTATAGGTAGACTTCATTCTATAGGTGATAAGGAGCCACTGAAAATTATTTGAAGCGGGGATTAAAGTGACCACACTTGATGTTGGTTGAGATGGCTTAGGAAGGAATGAAGGAGGGAGAACAGAGATGCTGTTCTCCTATAGGAATATATGCTGTCCTCCTACAGGACCCTATAGGAATCCAGGGATGAGATGATGGAGTCCTTAGGTACAACAGTAGCTTTAAGAAAAGGAAGATGGTAATAAATAAGAGTGAAAGCTGGGTGTGGAGACACAGACCAGTAATCCCAGCACTCGGGAGGGAGACTGAGGTGGTAGAATCGGCACAAATTTGAGGCCAGCCTGGGCTACATAGCAAGTTCCAAGCAAGCCTGGAGCTATACATCAAAACAAAAAAGTCAAATAAATAAATAAATAAAAGAGAATGCGAAGGGAGAACAGGTTATTTCCTATGGAGTAAGACAGAAGGCTTGACTGAAGGTAGTGCTGAAATTTCTAACTGGGGCATCTGGATGGTTTGAGGAACACAGAAAGAAGAGTGGGGCTGGAGGCTGGGTGGCAAGAGCCATGCAGGTGGTTGTTGTCTGTTGTTAGTTGCTGTCGAGTTGGGTCCAATGCAGGTGGAGGTGATGGTAAAGACAAGGGGTCCTCTGTGAGCATCTTGGACAAATCTGCCTTTAACCCAAGTTCCCTTGGTTAACTTGGTTTAACCAAGTTTCCGTGGCTGCTCTGTGTCATTTGTAAGACCACTGGGCCAGGAGGGACTGAACTTGTCCCCAGGGCTGCCTTCTGGAGATGCAGGGGAGAGCTGGTGCTCTGTCCCCTGTCTCCAGCTTCCAGAGGACCAATGGTGACTGAGCCAGTCCCAGCAGTGGCAGCAGGAAGAGGTGTGTCACCTGGGGATCATCCCTGCAGGCTCAGAAGGGAGCCAGTGGAGAGCAGGAAGAAGGTTTGCAGTGCCTGGGAGCCAAGTTCAGCTCAGCTCTATTTTGGGTGACAACATTTACAGTGTTCCTTCACCCAGAATCATTCCGCCTGCCTGCCCGCCTTCCGTGTTTCCAGCTGATGGGTTCTCACGCCTACTTAACAACTGGCTTGGTTCAGGGGCTCCCCAGATCTCGAACTGCTGCCCTTCAGTCCCTCCACTTCCGGTCAACAAAAGGCCTAAGTCCACATCCCTGGGTGGCCAGAATGTGAAGCTGTGTCCTCTCTTGGTCTTCTGCCAGAAAGGAAGGAAGGGCACAGAGGCAGAGGCGGAGGGGGCGGGGATGGTGAATGTCAGAGTTTAGGTGCAGAGGTGTGTGGGCCATTGACTTATATTTCTGTGCTTCACTTCCTCTGAAAGACCAAGTTACTGAGGGAGAAAGTGCTTGATAATGATAATATTTTGTGTTTCCATATCTGTTGTCTAAGAACCTCCAGGCATAAGATCAGCTCTTGTTCCAGATTACCCGTTAACTGAATCTTTGGGCATTTATAGGTCATGTTTATGGCTCTGGAGATATCATAGTGTGGAAGGGACAAGTGCCATTCTTTTATAATTAAAAGCTTAAGAGTATTGCACATTTAGCCAGGTGTGGTGACTCATGCTTGTAATCTCAGTCACTCTGCAGGTGGAGGCAGGAGAATCGCAGGTTCAAGGCCAGAGGTAGCCTATGTAATTTAGAAAGACCCTGTCTCAAGATAAGAAATTAAAAATGGGCTAAGGGTGCAGCCCAGTGGAAGAGCACTTGCAAAGTATGTGTGAGGCCCTGGGTTCAACTCCCAAGTACTTAAAAAAAAAAAAAGGTATTATACATTCATTGTAGATAATACATGGAAGTACAAAGAAAAGCATGGAAATGATCCATAGTCCCATTACTCAGACAGAATTCTGACTAACAATTCCATATCTCTTCCTGCCTCCCCAGTATTCCCTTTTATGCCTGTGTATTTTTCTGGACATGTATTATGTTTGTGTGTGGCACACAGGTGTGTCTCCTTTCCCGAGGCTCCCTGAAGGGTGCCTATAGAATAGGGCACACACTCAACTCTCCAGAGTGTTCTTGTCTCACATAGCCTGAATGGATTCCTTCCTGTGACTCTTTTCCTTTTTCAAGAGGGAACTCATTCTCTTCATAAAGGCTGTTGGTTCTTCCTGGAGGGGAGGATGTTTTCAGGAGTTCAGCATGGTACAGTAGATAGTAGGGAAGATGAGACCGAGGGTGCATAATAATATGCCCTCCTAATGATATCATGGGCTGGAATTTAGCTCAGTTGGTAGAGTGCTGCGCTGCAGTCTCTGAGGTCCTGAGTTCGATTCCCAACACTGCAAAAATGGGAAAAGGGTCTGGCAATCCACTGCCAAGGCAATCCTGAAACAGTCAGCCATTGAAAACCCTATGAGGGTTGCTGTGAGTCAGATACCAACTCGATGGCACCTAACAACAACAACAATGATATCATGGGCTGGGGTTCAGCTCAGTTGGTAGAGTGTTGCTCCACACTATCTGAGGACCTGGGCTCAATCCCCAGCACCACAAAAATTGAAGAAGGATGTGGCAGTCCACTCCCAAAACAATCCCAAAACAGCCAGCCATTGAAAATCCTACCAGGGTCACTGTCAGTCAGACATGACTCGATGGCACCTAACAACAGCAATAAACCACAATGTCATGAGCTCCAGAGCACTGATAAAGAATTTGCCATTCCTCCCTTCTTTCCATGAGATTACCCCATAGAGCAATGCAGGCTAGGTTTGGCACTGAGTTGAGTAACCAGACCAGGCGATGAATGGAGAACAAAGGCATTATGGAGAAAGCTTTCAAAGCAACTTAGCATCCCTTGAAAAAACATGCCAAGTCTCCATCAAACTCTCCAGCCAGTTTGCAAGCACCAGATTCTCTACTGTTTTGGTTTGGGTTCAGCCTGGAAGCAGAACCTTATGCAAGGATTGGGTACAGTTTATTTGAGAGATAATCCCAGGAATCAGGGATAAGGGAGGAGCTGAGTGGGAATGAGACATGGAAAGAGGAGAAAACAATATGAGTGCTGCTATTAAGGTTCCTATTACATGCAGTGAGTACTCAATTCCACCAGAACTTTCCGGGAGTCACATAGACTACCTCATGGAATTGTCTGTTTTCAGGATGAGAGCCTGGAGCCCCTCATCCTCTGTGCAAGCTATCTCCCTCCCCCTCTGGCTGCATGCTGTCCTTAGGTGTCAGAGAAGGCCCAGGGGTTGTGTGTGTGAGGTGTGACCCTCAAGCAGGTAATAGGTCTGCGCTCACATAGGACAGCTGTGCTGAATAAAGTAGGAGATGGCCAAGGGGTGGGGTATAGAGGTCAGAGGCTTCTGCTGTAACATAGAAAATTTAGAACCCTTAGTTTGGGCAAATTCTGTCCCTTGTCTTAATTGCTCTTCCTCTCCTCTTCGGTTCCTTCAATTCACTGGTTTTACCCCACATTTCAAGTGACAATCTGTTTCTTTGCTCTTGGGGGTTAGGTGGCATTTATTTGTTTGTTTTCAGCCAACTCCAAAATTCTGACTCACAATTCTTAGCTCATAATCCTTCTTCCAGCCTTGTCATGAGCAAGCTCTGGGCCTCTTGAGGACTGAGAGTCTTTCCCCCTGCTGCTGATGAATCCTGCACTTCTTGCCACATCAGCAGTGGAGACCAGACTTGGAGAGTTAGAGGGGGTAAAGTAGAAGGGTGAGGCAGGTTATCTTGAGTCCCCTCCTTCCATGCCTCATTCCCACTCAGCTCCTCCCTTATCCCTGATTCCTGGAATTATCTCTTAAATAAACTGTCTGTACCCAATTCTTGCATAAGGTTCTGTTTCCAAGCTAAACCCAAACCTAAACATCAGTAGAGAATTTGGTGCTTGCAAACTGGCTGAAGAGTTTGATGGAGATTTGGCATGTTTTTTCAAGGGATGCCAGGTTGCTTTGAAAAGCTTTCTCCATAATGCCTTTGTTCTCCATTCATTACCTGGTCTGGTTACTCAACTCAGTGGCAAATCTAGCGTGTATTGCCCTATGGGGTAATCTCACAGAAAGAAGGGTGGAACTGCAAGTTTTTTATCAGTGCTCTGGAGCTCTGTGATAGCATTCAGAGAGACTGGAATAGAGTCTAGTTTGGAGATGAAGCAGATGCCCTGTGGCTCTAGACTGGATTTGTTGATCTGCCAGGAGACCCTGACACAGGCTTCATGAGGACCTAAGGTAGACGGATGGCCTATTCTCTGGGTCTTTCTTGGCTTTGGGTTTGCACTCGATATCTAAGTGCTGATCACAGCATTGCAGTTTTGCAGCCCTCTGGGGTTCTTCAGAACCATGTTCTGACATGACAGTTCTTCGATGGGCAATACTGAGATTGGTCTTTCATTTTTCTAGTGTAGAAGCCAGAGGCTTAAAGAGGCTAAGTGATTTACCCAAGGCTGTCATTTTTTACTCATGACAAAGAGAAAGAACCTAGGCCTCCTGACTTCCAACCTAGAGCTCTTGACTTTGGAATCCCCACTCCCACCCACCCCCTCACCATCTTAGTAATGGAGCACTCTTGTCCTTGTTCTGTCTTGACTTGGGATGTCTTTTCAGATGAGAACTCTGTTAAGAGAGACTGTATGCTTCATTCCCCACATGCCCATGCTCTTCACCCATGTGTAGGAGAGCAGGTATTTAACAAAGGTTCCTGATTTACCTGGAGGGACAATCCTCAGAGCAACTGAGTGCCATGCAGCCATACCACTGTGGCATCTGAGATCTGCTGAAATCAGCAGATCTCAGATGCTAAGCAGAGTCAGGCCTGGTTAGTACTTGGATGGGAGATCGCCTAGGAACACCAGGCACTATAGGCTTGGGAGAAGGACCTGGCAACCCACTCCCAAAAAACAGTCAGCCATTGAAAACCCTATGAATAGCACAGAAGCACTAACAACACTGTTTCACCTGTTGTACATAGGGTCGCTATGAGTCAGACACTGACTCAATGACACCTAACAACAACAACTTTGGCCTCTCCCCTGGTAGAACCCTGGCCCATGGCACTTCTAGTGCCATGCCCGCTTTAGAGGAGGTCCATGTCTATCTGTGATAGGCCTCAGTGTGTGGGCAGCAGGCTCATAAGTCTGCATTTTTTTAAAAAGTATTTTAATTTTAATTTTTCAGGACAGGTTCTTACTAAATTGCCAAGGCTGGCTTTGAACTCATTGTGTAGACTGTGCTTGTCTTGAATTTGCAATCCTCCTGCCTCACCCTCCCGAGTAGTGGGATTACAGGCATGTGCCACCAAGCCCAACTGGAAGTTCTGCCTTCTTGATAACCAAGATTCACATGTTCATTTTCCCTGGAATTTCCTATATCCTAGGGCTTGTCAAGGGCTACGTGAGGGTATCTGTACTGAACACAGAGCCCTTGGGGGACATTTCTGTCTATTTCTGAATTTTGGCAGATGATACCCCATGTGGCAGAGTCAGTTCTGCCATGTCTGTCCTTAGCCTAGGATTAGGCGGTGGTATCTTCCTGGGGCTGGGATTTAGCTCAGTTGGTAGAGCACCGCACTGCAGTCTCTGAGGTCCCGAGTTCAATTCCCAGCACCACAAAAATGGAAGAAGGGGCCTAGCAATCCACTCCCAAGGCAATCCAGAAACAGTCAGCCATTGAAAACCCTATGAGGGTTGCTATGAGTCAGATACCAACTCGATGGTATCTAACAACAACAACAACAACATCTTCCTTTAGCCTATTGGCGAAGATCTGTTTGAATGACCTCTGTTCTTTTCACTTCTTCCACTAAAGAGCATGTGAAGCACTGTCTGGAGATATAGGCAGCTTACTGCTAACCCTTGCAGCCAGTGTTGGCAGACATGTGTCAGATGTCTTCATAAGATCATCCCATTTATTCCTGCTGCTCTCGGGTATTAGTCAGAGCTTTGATGGTGTAGGGCCAAGCAGATGAGGCTGGAACAGAGGCACAGTGCTGGATGTTAGCAGTGCTTTGGGATGGGTAAAGGAAGGTGGGTTGCTTTTCTAAATCTTCATTCCCAATGACTCAGTCCCAATGACTACCCCTAGTTAAAATTAGAGACACGCCCCCCAGTTTCCTCTCAAGCTTTTGAATGTAATAATTATTAAAATATTTATTGGTAATCACCTGTGTCATCATTTTGGAACCAAAAGAAGTATTCAGTGTGACCTCTGCCTTCAAGGAGCTCATAGTATAAATTAGAGAAAAACGAGGCACATGTGACAAAGATCAGGCCAGGCAGATAATGCCAGAGGAAGGGTACAAGTGCTAAGCAGGACAGCAAAATACTTGGGTTTGCAAAAAGGCATTTTGGATTGATTTGGTCCAGAGAAGCCTCCCTGGAAGAAAGAGTGTCTGCCAGGCCCCTGGATAGACTTCCTGATGTGTCACAAGTCTTTCTCTTTAGGGTAGGATTTTGTTGCACATTTACTAATAACAACATTAGGATATTGGAGCCAGAGGTGTGTGGTTCCTAGATGTTTGTCGCAGTATTGTTTATAATATCAAAAACTGGGGGCAACCTAAACAGCCAACCATGGGACATAGGTTAACTAGACTATGGTCTCCCATATTCCTCATATTGTGGAATACCATGCGGCCAGTGCATATCATTTTCATAGATGTTTATTTATTGACATTTAAAAGTATTAATAATAAATTACTCATTCAAAAAATCAGATTCCAAAATAGTATGTCTAGTATGAGTACATTTATACTTGTTAACGTAATAACATGCTAAAACGTGGCTTTGTAAAATCTTTCTGCTTTCCATTTTCAGGTTTTGGCTACATTTGCACTAACTTGTAAATAAAATGACTTCTGATGTTTTCTCTTCTTTTCAATAGAAGAGTTGGAATGCCCCTTAACACGTTTCTTTTCTCTTTTTTTCTTTTCTTTTTTCTTTTTTTTTTTTTTTTTTCAGTACTTGAGGGCTGAACCCAGGCCTTTGCAAGTACTCTGCCACTGGGCTGCACCCTTATCCCATTTTTAACTTTTTATCTTGGGACAGGTACTTAGTAGGTTATACAGGCTACCTGTGGCCTCAATATAATATCCAATATAATACCCTAAAGAGAAAGACTTGTGACACATCAGGAAGTCTATCCAGGGGCCTGGCAAACACTCTTTCTTCCAGGGAGGCTTCTCTGGACCAAATCAATCCAAAATGCCTTTTTGCAAACCCAAGTATTTTGCTGTCCTGCTTAGCACTTATACAGGCTACCTGTGGCCTCAAACCTGTGATCCTCCTGCCTCTGCCTCCTCAGCTGCTAGGATTACAGGCATGAACCACTACATCTGGCACCCCTTAACACTTGTGATTGGATAGCCCCAGTGACATCACAGGTCCCGTATGTTGTGGGGACAATTGTCCATGGCTCACTTTGGTCTTTGGTTTCTGGAAAGATAAGTTGACTGGCTGGAGGCAGAGTACTGGGAAGCCTGTGCACTCCCGGCCTGAGAGCAGTGCTGGGGGAGAGCCTCTGGGTGCCCCCTTTTACTTGTGGGAAATTGTGTACTTCCTAGGGGCGCAGCAGCTGGGGCTGGATGGCCTCTATCTGCACATGGGGGAGCCCTACTTCTTAAATGCAGCCTTCTTCAGACTTTGCATTTTAGTCAGGCAGTCACTACTGCCCACTGTCTACCTAATTATAGTGCCGGGAAGGAAAAGGTGCTTTTTTGTGAGACTGAGCCTTTCTGGGAAAGGTTAGGAGACAAGAGTGATGGAGTCCAAGTTTCTGCAATATTGTGTGTGTTGGGGTGGGGGGCGCGGAGGCCCTCTCTTCTCCAAAAAGCTTCTGCAGATGACCTCTTGGTCTAGACTCTGTGTCTGTCTCAGCAATTGCTGTCATCTGAATGTCACATCAGAACAGTTGAGTGCTTCCTTTTCTGTCCCTTTCAGCAGAGTTGAGATTAATGTGTACTGTATTCTAATTTGAATGCTCATTTGTAATTTTAGAATAGTTCTTTTTATCACACATCTCCCAAATCTAAAACCTTCTATCTCTTGTCATCGCCTCTAGGCTCATGTCCAGACTCCTCAACCTGCATGCGAGGCCCTTTACATTCTGACTCGGCCCCCCTTCCACCCTGTTCAGCCACTCACCTTAAACCCTCTGCAGTTTATCTTAGCCAACCATTTGCTCAACAGCCCCCAACACATCCACTGGCTGGCTCCTAGGCACCCCCGCCCCCCAACTCACCCTGGTGTGGAATTCAGTTATATTCTCCTTTCCTGGCCAGCTCGAGTCCTTACTTTCAGTCTTCCCAGGCCTCTTGTGTCACAATGATTCTCAGGAGCTCACCTGTTAGCATTATTGTTTGTACCACTCTGTTCTACTTTATTTTTCATTACAGAATTATGATAGCACATAATATTTATCATCTTAACCATTTTTAGGTATACACTTCAGTAGTGTTAAGTATATTCACAATGTTGAATAACAGGTCTCCAGAGCATTTTTATGTTGCACAATTGAGACTCTATACCCATTAAACAACAACTCCCCATTTCACTTTATTTTGTCATTTTGTCAAGGGCCATATCATGATATCATATATACTAAACTGCTTAATTCAACTAATATGCAGTGAGCACCAGTTTTCCAGGCAAGTCATTGGTAGGTTCTAGGCAATATGAAGCCAGATAGGACACACCTGTGTACTTCCTAAGGGCACAACAGCTGGGGCTGGATGGCCTCAGTCTGCACGTGTAGAAGACCTGCTTCTTAAATGCAGCCTTCTTCGTAGGCCTTTGACTACCATTAGGACACATATGTCAAAAAGTGAGTGTGTATGAATTTGACAGAAAATCAAGAAAGTGATAGAAAAAGGTATTTTATAAACTGTTGATGGTAGCTGTTGTAAATGCATAGACCCTGCACAATGAAGCATCCAGAAACAAGACAAAATTGCTTCAATTTGTAGTTCCATTGGCAATGAAAATGACTGTGACAGGTAAACAGAACAGTGAGGTAAAACGCAAGAGAGTCAGAGGCAGGCCTTCAAACATTTGGAAAACTGTGGGTGATCATCTACTTGTTAAAGGAACTACAAAAGAAGATGCACTAGATGTTCAAAAAGTAAAACTGAGACAAAAAAAGACTATCTGTACAATGTGCAATATACCATTGTATAAGAATTGTTTTACACCTTGTCACATATAAAATACATCATTATTGGACCTAACATTGCTTTTTCTACCTATCCTTGTTCTTGTATTGTCAGTTGAATTTTTTAATAGTGATTGCATGCCAATTTTTCTTAGTTGATTATATATTTTAATTAGTTTTTTGCATTCAAATGATGTACATAACTAATTACATGATGATTTTACTCAAATTATGAATTCTGGTTATTTTACTAATCATGTTCTTATTTTGTTCATTGTAATGAAGAGTTTCTAGGAATAAAATAGTTATTGTTATATATTTTAATTTGAAATTGGTAGTGAAAGGGTTAATAAAAATTTGCCTTTCCGTTTGTGTATGTTGCATGTCCCTAAATAGATAATATGAGAGTGACTCTAATATGAGCCACAATTCCTTTTTTTGGAAAAGGCAGAATAAAGGGACTAAATGAGGGCAGATTTAGTCCTTGGGTTCCCTATGACACCCGGAATAAGGATGACCATACACTTACTATGTGTTGTTTGGTAATCACACATGCTGATGTAAGTGAGTGCTTGGGCTATTTGGGGAGTCCCCATGTTCCCTCAAGTAGATCAGACATTTAAAAAGAAATTGTTCTTTCATCGTAATAAGGTTGCTTTTATTATTTTTTCAATAATACAATATGTACTCATCAAAGTTGTTTAAAAAAAAAAAGTAATGAAAAGCAGAAAAGAGACAAGCAAAAGAACCAGTAGTCGGTGTCTTACTTTGCCAGAGATGATGACTATTAACCCTGTGCTTCTGTCCTTCCAGATATTTGACCATATATATCAGACTCATATAAAGATATATTTTTAAACAAAAATAAAATTGTATCATAGATGCACACTTGTTTTATCAGGTTAATATGCCTTGAATATATTCACCTGTCAATGTTGTTAAGTGCCTTAGAGTCAGGTCTGACTCATAGCGACTCTACCTACAACAGAAAGAAACCTTCCTGACATGCCTGGTACTTTGTCAGTGCTTCTTTGCTATTCATAGGGTTTTCAATAGCTGATTGTTTCAGGATTGCTTCGGGAGTGGATTGCCACATCCTCCCATTTTTTCCATGCTGGGGATCAAACCCAGGGCCTCAGAGAATGCAGAGCAGCACTCTACCAAATGAGCTAAACCCCAGCCCCTCATCAGTCAATAGATACCACATATTCTTGAATCTATCCCACACCCTTTCAACAGAGCTCTCTTGACTGTGAATATAATCCACATACAGTTCTAATCTGCATCTGATTTTATAGCCCTCTAAAACTGTTGAAAAGGTGTGGGTTTGGGAATATTTGGTATATTCTTATAATTTTGCTAGACCAAGTATTTATTGAGGACCTGCACTGTGCCAGACACCAAATTAGGTATTAGAAATAAAGCAATGAAAAAGACTTGCAAAAGTACTTATATTATGGGTTAAGGTGAGATAATAAATAAATAAACAGGATACTGATAAGGGTTATTAAAACCAAATGACGTGGGAGTGACTAGGGGGCTACTGTAGAAGTTCTATTTGAGAAAGGAAATTTTGAGCTGAGACCTTAGTGATATTATGATGCTCCCAAAAGATCAGGGGGAAATGCATTACAGGAAGAGAGAACAGAGAATGTGATGACCAAAGCTTGGGAGTAAACTTGGCGTATTTAAGAAACTGTAAGAAAGCCACTGTGGTTAACATAGTGAGAAAGAGGGGAAATTGTATACTAAGTCACAGAGGTAGATGTAGATGGGATTTTTATTTTTTTGTAGGACTCCTTTGTGCCTCATAAACCACGGTCAAAGCTTTGGATTTTATCCTAAAGTCTGCAAGAAACCACCGGAGGGAAGTGGTGTGATCTGATGTGTTTTAGGAAGCTTGCCCTCCATAAATGTAATTTATTCCATTAATAAATTTAAAAAGAGACACCTTCCCCACACATAATCATCTCATTAGATTTAAAAAAGAACCCCAACACTCTATAAAGGAAAATGCCACACAACAAGTGATCTGGTGTCTTTACCAAGTGGATTGCAAGGGGGAGAGAAAAAGATAGAAAGGCAATTTACAGAGCAGAACAGATCCAAAGAACATATGAAGAATCAGGCTAAACTAAGCATAGTGTTTAGGACTTCATGTTTGGGTGATAAAACTACAAAAACAAAATTGGGAGTTGATTACCAAACAGGTGAGCAGGTTTGGATAGGAAGAAGAGGGGCTTGTAGTAAGTAGGGAAGGAACACATAAGGCTTCTGGGATGACTGATTTTTGTCTCCTTTCAGGGCTGCTGGCACCAATGTATTTGATAAAATTAAGCTCTGTTTTTTTAATTGTGCTTTTTATATTTGTATTATTTTAGCTATGGAAAAGATGTTTTTTAAATCAACAACTGTTTATGATAAAATGGAATGAAAGGGAAC
The DNA here is from genome assembly GCA_007922755.1 of Pedetes capensis. Classification (NCBI taxonomy): domain Eukaryota; kingdom Metazoa; phylum Chordata; class Mammalia; order Rodentia; family Pedetidae; genus Pedetes; species Pedetes capensis. The sequence goes on along the minus strand of VMDO01013018.1, from coordinate 46,601 downwards.
TTCCTAATCAGATAAGAGTGACTACTACTGGAGCCAATCGTGTGCCATGGGTCATGCCTTTAATCCCAGTGACTCAGGAGGCTGAGGCAGGAGGATCACACGTTCTAAACCAGAGGGGCAGCCTGTGAAACTCAGCAAGACCCTGTCTCAAAAAAAAAAAAAAAACAACATTAAAAATGGGCTGGAGGTGCAGTCAAGTGGTAAGACACTTGCAAAGTGTGTGCCAGACCCTGGGTTCAACTGCCAAGTACTGCAAATAAATAAATACATACATATGTACATACATACATACATACATACATACATACATACATACATACATACTAGAGCAAACCTCTACCTAAATGTGGAATGTTAGGAATATTCACTTTATCTAGGGATGAAACAAAGATGCCCATCATTACCAGTTCAGAAAGACCTCCGCAGGTGGGAGGAGAGAGAAGAATCAGAAAATAGGAAATAAAATGGTCAGGTTTTTGCTTTGGCATTACAATAGTCCCCTGATTTTTTTCTTGTGGTACTTGGGAGTTTGATCCAGGGCCTCATACATACTTTGCAAATACTTTACCACTGGGGTGCACTCCCAGCCTATTATTTATTTTTTAAATTTTGAGACAAGGTTTTGCTAAGTTATGCAGACTGCCTCTGGCCTCAAACTCATGATCCTCCTGTCTCTGCCTCCCAAGTTGCTGGGATTGCAGGCCACCATGACTGATGAACAGTTTTCCCTTATCTCCTGTTTCGTTTTCTGTGGTTTCAGTTACCTACAGTCAATTTCTTTCTGAAAATATTAAATGAAAAATTCCAGAAATAAATCACTTTTAAATTGCATGCTGTTCTGAGTAGCATGATGAACTCTCTTTTATTACAGTATATTGTTATAATTGTTCTATTTTATTATTGTTGTTGTTAGGTGCCATCGAGTCGGTTTCATACTGACTCATAGCGACCCTCTGTACAACAGGGGAAACACTATTGTCAGTGCTTCTCTGCTGTTCATAGGGTTTTCAATGGCAGATTGATTTTTGGGAGGGGGTTGCCAGGTCCTTCTCCCAAGCCTACAGCTTCTGGTGTTCCCAGGTGGTCTCCCATCCAGGTACTAACCAGGCCTGACCCTGCTTAGCTTCCGAGATC